>JBAMJV010010286.1:0-53500 GCA_037951105.1 Echinarachnius parma | reverse complement strand
CACTTTGCGAATATTATTTTGGGGGTGTATTTTTGTTTTTCTTCACGAATCAATCATCATAACCTCTTCTGGTTAAGAATCATGACGATGATGACGCACTAACGCACCCCGGGGGGGGGGGGGGGGGGGGGGGGGGGGGGGGGGGGGGGGGGGGGGGGGGGTGGGGGGGGGGGGGGGGGGGGGGGGGGGGTGGGGGGGGTGGAATCCACCCCCCCTCGACTTTTCGCGCGATAATTCCGCAACGCGCGCAGGTATTGCCGCGCGACTTCATGAGTTTTTTCATTAAAGTCTTGCGCAACTTTTGAGACCAAATTTGCGACGACCGGATATACGGTTCTAAAGTCACGTGACCTTTTGTAAGTGAGCGTCGGCCCGAAAATCGCCAAATTTTGTGATTTGTGTACAAATCCTATGGAAATTGATTTTTTCCTATAATAGACAAAACCTTCATTATTTTTCATTCTAATCACTGCAGTCATTTAATTTTGGGCTAAAAGTTGTTGAATAATGGTTAATAATTTATTCCATAAAAAAAAAAAATTTTTTAAACAAAAGTAAAAAAACAAAGAAATACATAAGAAATTCAAAAAACAAAGAAATACATAAGGAATTTGTTGGCTGTCGCAATTTTTAATGTTGAAAACCTGATAATTAGGTCATAAAGAATATTCATGCACAAAATTAGCATATTCTGAGCCATATTTAGTGATTTATTGACAAAAAGGGGATTTTTGCATAAATTTGCATAATTAATTTGAAATTGATTTTTTTTTTTCTTCAAAAAACTAACAATGCAATCTTGTAGATTATGTCGCAATCTATCTGTGTGCCAAATTTTGTGGCGGCCGAGCGTTCGGCGACCGAGCGTTCGGCGACCCGAGCGTTCGGCGACCGAGATCTCAGGGGGGGGTGGAATCCACCCCCCCCCCCCCCGGCTATAGCATAGCCAAAATAACCCGGCCTGGTTAGGGTTAATGTTATATGAAAATCAGCAAAATCAGTTTTCCCGACTTATTGGTCGTTTTGTGGTGTAAGGTCACAAATAGAGGGGAAAAACATTTGGAAGAAGAGTTAATATGAACTACACAGAACAAGCCTGCAACTGTAACTATGCAAGTCAAACAATTATATGTAACAGATAAAATACACAAATTTCACTATTTTCATATTTTTGCTGCAACCTCCAGAAACACTTCACAGTATGGGCATGGTGCAGCAGCTAATTCATCTACTACGAGGTGAGCATCACGCCTATCATGAGCATGTGACGAATGCCATTGTCCATCTCGTCTCCCAGCACAACGGTTGCCGTGGTGACTCGTTACTCCCGGAGCTGGAGTTCCCCGCGTTCCTTGAGGAGAGGACCAAATTTCTCGAGGGGAAGGAAGAATATTTGGTAAGCTTTTAATTCTTGATAAAATAGACGGGCACTTGCGAAAACAGGCTCTACTTGTTGGCAACTAATGTTTCTTATGAAAGGAAAACTAATTCATTAATTACCAGAATGATTCAGTCCTTCTTAAAAATAGTCACTCGGGTAACTCAGTAGAATAGTCCATCTGAGTTTGTTGATCAGACAGTTATTCATTCAGTTGGTGAATCAATTGGTTGAATAATTGATCACTCAGTCAGTCAGTCAGTCAGTCAATCATTTAATTCATCAATCAATCAATCAATCAATCAATCAATCAATCTTTATTCCTTTCCATATATCTCATTCTACAGGAGGAACTGGAATACTGTCAGAAGCTTGTGGAACTCTACTCAAAGGATTCGTCTCAATCCAACCAAAATACTGCAGACAGATGACCTGTGAACAACTTTTGAACTTTGACCCGTGCTGTATGATGTTTCATCATATAACCTTTGAACTTTAAACCCACCACTCTTCAAAATGAGGAGGAAGACACTTGTATCCCTCAGCAACATATTTCATATGTAGTGTTGATGTCAACCCAGGATATAAATGGGGACCATGGCAGCTAGTGGCTAGTATGCTCCCCGGGAGTTAAGATGAGCTCAAGATTTTGTGCTGGTTTTAACTTTGAACCAGGAATATATATGGGGGACAATGGCAGCATTTAAATAGTACTCTCCAGAGAGTTGAGATGGTGCACAAGATAATTCTGGGGGTTTGAAATACCTAATAGCCTTGAGGTGTTTCACACAGATTCTAAGTTGAACTGAAATCGAAGTTGGACTTAACAATTATGGAAAGCCGTTAGCTTCTTTGTAAAATTGTTTGAAACAATTATTTTGAAAAGGCATCATTTATGATAACAATCAGTAATATTTGTTATTATCAAGGAGCCTTGAAATTATTGATAACATTTTTTCTGAAATTGTTTTGAATATGTTTTATTCCAAGGCTACAGACGGCTTTCCATAATTGTTAGGTCCAACTCACGAGTTTGGGAGGCTTGCACGAACCCAATTTAGCTTTCTTTTTGATATTTGACAAATATTAAAGTGGGCTTTGACCAGATGGCATGAAGTTTGCCGTACAAATTATGTTTATTCAGGGCTCGACATCAGCACTTGCCCGCTTACCCGAGGCAAGTAAAAATGTATGTCGGACAGGTAAAATGTCATAAATTGTCTAGTTTGCTTGCCCAATAATTGTTCAACTGCGAGAAAACAATGTCATTTTGTATGAGTTCATCTCATTTAGAAGTACGAGGGTAAGTAAATTGGTTTTATTTACCTGAACGGGCCAGTACAGAAAGAAGGTAGTGTGGAGGCTTGGTTTATCGATCATGTGTCAAATGTGAATTGATTGCATTTTAAATTGTAAGTACTACAAAATAAATTCAAAGAAAAATACAAATGAACCATTTTGATTTTTGAATGATGCTTTATTTACAAATTATAACAAAGCACTAAAAAAAAAATACAGGAATATTATTATGCGACCACATAATTATTAGTATTACTACAAGCATAAAAAGATTGTACACAGACTACATACATACACATGTACACCATTAATTGCCTTCAAACAAATATCATTTGGCAGAATTTCCTCAAATACGATTTAGCTTGAACCAAAACATAAACCTTACAAAAACACATTAGAATTTAAATTTTGATAAAATCAAATTATTGACAAATAAATTGAAGATAATCAAATCATTAATTCCATATAATGGGCAAGTGATACTCTAGCACAGTATGGGTACAGTACACCATCACATACTATGATACTGTTCCAAGGTACATCATGATTTACATGATTCAAGTAGAAACCTTGCTTGTGAAATCTAGCCATATAATCTATACAAACAAATAATGTACACATTGCAGTGGAACCTCGATATAACGAGCTCTGATATAAAAAAACCCCTCTTATAACAAGCCAATTTCTCCTAAACCCTAACATAACAAGATACCAGATATTATACAGTTGTTAACTGGTGGTGGAGGGAATATCACGGAATGTTCCATCCGAGGATTTTAAATGCTATTGAGGGAAGATTATAAGTCCCGAGACGAAAGTCGAGGGACTTATTTTCTTCACGAAATAGCATTTTAAATCCTGAGGGAACAGTCTGTGATTTTCCCCCGACAACGAAGTTAACAACTGTTATCATCTGGCTAAATCCGCGGGCTAATACAAATTCATGCATTTGAAAATGAAATCAGTCAAAAACAACATACGGTACGTGTAGATTATACGTGTACCTTTGGTTCTCATTGTGATGTCATAAAGCAAACTCTTTTGCAGCGCGCGCCAGAGGGGTGTCATAACTCTCTGGCCATGGTGTCATACCAAATCGACACCTCAGTCATGTGACCGGTGTTTACCAATCAATGACGCATATTTTACTAAGTCAGATGATATAACAAGATCATTTTCATGGTGTCGAGCTCCTCACTTTAACAAGGTTCCACTCTACATGCCTTGGGCTACACTGTACAATTACATTTCAAATTATTTGTCCTATAGATAATAATAATAGATAACAAGACCGGCATTTATATTGAGCCATCAATCTAGAAATTCTATTCCGAGGCGCACTATTACTGTATACTGTATTTCTATTTTAATTCAGTCATACCAATAACTTCTCCACAAGCACCCCCCTTATTGTTTGTCCTGGAGATAATTAATTACATGTATGCGCCTCGGAATAGTTTTACTAGATAGACGGCGCTATACAATGCTGGACAAGACAGTAAGTAAGTAGAGTATAATACTACCCTGGCTGATCAACTTATAATGTACATCACTATGTACAAATGCACTTCAGTAATGTTCGAGTACAGTGTAACAGTAAAGAAAGTAATTTGAACTAACATGATAGAGACATGAAATAAATACCTCCATGTACAATGGCATAGCATAATTACATGTTATCAAATAGCATCACCAGCTGGCACTTTATTTACTAAGGGGAGGGCTGACTGCTCCGTAGCGTTTTGTTTCATATTTTAATTTTGCTGCCCGATATTTAAGGCTCGGACAAATCATTACGCTAACAAATGTTCATGATTTTTGTGCTTATACCACATGTAATAAATAATTAACAAAACTTTCCACACAAACATAAACAATGAATAATGCCTATTATTTATCACGTGGCTATTTCATGGCTTAACAAGGCATGTGTGGATCATGGGCGCAGGGGGACGTTGTTCTCAGGGGGGGCTGAGGTGTTTTGCCCAAATTTTTTACTTTTTTACTTGACGAGCAAACAAAAAAAAGGTCCTTGCCTCTTTGCCTCCCGAAAATGACATGTTTTCAATTGTTTAGTCCAAAATACTGTGATTTTGCGCTAATATGACATGATTTTGCCGGAATATGACAAGATTTGCCAGAATTTCAGGTGCGTTTTGCCCGAATATGGCCGTTTTTAAAACTCCAGGGGGGCTGCAACCCCCGTAGCCCCCCGCCTCCTACACCTACGATGTGGATTTGTTTCTAAATTCTATTAAAATTTGCTTTACATGCTTTACAGGGAGGTGTGACTGCAACATTAAAGTGATTCATTATCTTTGCAAAATTCAACAATAATTACTTGGAGCTTTCCCACTTTTCTTGTACCTTGTTGTTTGGCTTATGGTAACGGAAGAATGAAATGGGTTTTGATTTTTCAAATGTCTCCCCAAGAATGGAGGTATTTAAGATTGAATTGAATAGCCTCTACAGTTTATATCTGCTTTTGGCTGTAGTCAAGATGCAACCGAATTTGGATACTCAATCGCCCATAGTATCCGAATTTGGATACTTAACGCAAACGATCGGGATAAAATCAGACATTGACTTCCTCTGTTTTCACTAGGTAAACATTCCTTTTTTTTATAAAAAAAATCTCACATATCATTCTCAAGAATCTTACAATGAAAATGTTATATGATTGAAGTCCCAAATATAACTTGTGGAGAATAATAAAAAGTTAATCGATCACTTTCAATATTTAATACATGATATCCAAATTCCTGCAGTCACTAGGTAATAGATAAAAACAGGCCATGATTCAAGACATGTTATTTACAAGTCAATTATTTCAATAAAAAAGGAATTCACTACGATTATTTTCAGAACTCTTTGATTGTGCACTCTTTGGAATTAATTAATAAGGGGAATAAAAGAGTGGGAATAAAACATTAAAAATATCTCTTTATGAATATTTACAGCTATTTTTCTTCTACTGGAATGGCCATTATAATGAAAAGGTTAAGATGAGATGCTTGTATGTTACAGCAAAGTTATAGTGTTACAAAAACATGTTTTGAATAAATTATCTTTACTTCTACATAATGCCCAAACTTACTTAGCAGAACAAAGGTTACGCACAAAAGGAGAGAAGATATCTCAACGAGCCACACTATCATTATTTTATCTGTTCTCATGTCCAAATTTCTTTGCATTTCATTATTGTTTGCAAACACAATTATATAAAATGTATATCACTTATAAATCAAACGAGGTCCAACCATGATTCACAACAAACGACTAAAGTGCAAGCAATTACATTGTGATTCAATGACCTTGCAACCTAGTCCCACTGCAATGTTTCTCCTACCGTTTCTTTTCCGACCAAAATGTGGTGAAACGGTCAGTATCTAGCAAAGTTTGAAGTGCAATGACGTTTTGTTTCACGCGAAACGGAGCCGAATTAAAAGTATCCTACCAGTCCATTCCTAACTTGGTCCGCATCATTTTGTTTCCTGCTAGTAAGATACGGATGTCAAACGGATAGGAAACGGAAGGAGAAACGGTGCAGTGGGACTAAGCCATTACAAACTGATTTTAGAAATCAATTGTGGCAGTTTAATATCAAATATTATCACCTGACTTAGTAAATACAGTACATCAGCTGCCATGTAACATTTTTGGATGTTACATGGCACTGTTACATGGCAATTCAGATGATAAACCAGTTGTTAACTTTGCTGTCGGGAAAATCATGGAATGTTCCCCTCGGGATTTAAAATGCTATTTCGTGAAGAAAATTTATTTACTCTTCTCTCAATAGCATTTAAAATCCCTCGGAGTGGAACATTCTGTGCTTTTCCCTCCACCACCAGTTAACAACTGTATACTGTTTCGGCCTGTAAATGCCTCTGGGTTGGTTAATGCTTGTAAAAAGGTATCAAACTGTTAAAGATATCACTCTCATGATTATACAGTCAAGCTGATTTTAGGAATCAATTGTAACAGTTTAATATCAAAATATACTGTTTCGGCCTGTAAATGCCTCCGGGCTGGTTAATTCTTGTATAAAGCCATCACACTTTTCAAGATATCACTATCATGATTAGGTACCCATAGCCTTTGCAGAACTATCAATCATAATACTACATAACCAATACAGTGGAACCTTGATTTTAAACATTCAATTGTTTTTGTACCTTGATATAACAAGGTAGGCGCAAGTTTATGTTTATAACAAGGTTTTAACGTATTCTGACATCTAGAAATGTAGAGGCCCCCAATTCAAGTCACTATTCTCTAAGAGTTTATTTCCTGGTATTTAATGGTTGGTTGGTTGGTTATTTGGATTTTGCAGAAGGGTTCAAACAATTTACGTCTGTGACCACCCTTTATTGCCACCAACAGAGAAACCAGGTATTCCGCAAAGTGGTGCTTCTATGCACATAGAGGAATCTAGATCAAATTGAAAAGCCTCATGTTTTCCATATATCCAAATGAGAACTAAACTACCAGTCCCGTATTCATGAAACCCCGCTAGCTTAGTTCCTTGCTAAGTGTACTTTAAATGTGCAGTTTATTGAGCAACAAACAGTGTTCCTAGTCCCCAACTAGGATTAGCTGGTTAAGCCTTTAGGTACCCACGGAGTTAACCCTAGATAGCAACTGAAAGATCCTCCTGTACAATTCTAAGCCACGTCATCCAAAATAGACTTAGCATGGAACTAAGCTAGCGGGAATTCATGAAAATGGGCCCTGATATATGTAATGGATGTCAGGCGTTCCAGTTAAGGTCTCTTTGTCGGTTGAATCTTTGGAGACAGCTTGAATTCCATACTACAGCAGTTATCCATGTATTCCCCAAAATAGTGCTTCGTGGAACTATAGGAATACGAATCTAAATAATGATGTAAGGCTTCAGATTTTCTTTCTTTCCGAAGGAGACTACCTGATATGCAAAGGGGATGTCAGGTGTTCCAGTGTACATGTAGGTCTCTTTGTCGGTCGAATCTTTGGTGATGGGCTTGAATTCTATACTACAGCAGTTATCCATGCATTCCCCAAAATAGTGCTTCATGGAACTAGAGGAATAAGTATCTAAATAACCATGCAAGGCTTAATGTTTTTCCTCTTCACAAAAGAGACCAAACTACCTGATATGCATAATGGACGTTGGGTGTTCCTTTTTTCTTCTCTTCGCCGGTTGAGCCTCTGAAGGTGGCCCAGACGGCCGTACAACTGCAGTATCCACGTATTCCGCAAAATAGTGCTTCATGCAACTGGAGTAATCTACAATCTCGATAACCACAAAAGGCTCCATGATTTGTGTTTAAACGACATGATTTTCCCTCCTTCCTAAGGAGACCGAAACTACCTAATATGCATAATGGACGTTGGGTGTTCCTGTTTCCTCCTCTTCGCCGGTCGATCCTCTGTTGGCGGACCGGACGGCCGTACAACTGCAGTATCCATGTAGTTCGGAAGATGGTGCTTCATGAAGCGAGACGAATAGTGCTGCAGGTTTCGTGCGATCTTCCCCAGGGTTGAGTTCTCCTGAAAGTACATAAAATAAATAAAAAAGACAAAAGTTAAGCTCCTGACAAAGAATACATTTTAGATGGTGCTTCATGAAGCGAGAGGAGTAGTGCTGCAGGTTGCGTGCGATCTTCCCCAGGGTCGAGTTCTCCTGAACACACAAACAAAATTTTAAAAGACAAATAAGACTCTGAAGCATTTTTCCTCATCAGGCAAAACAGACATAACATACATTTGCATTAAGTCTCAAGAAAGTTGTATAAATGAGAGACCGTCATGTGATCTGGTACATGCTGCTTCATAAAGCAAGACGAATAGTGCTGCAGGTTTCGTGCGATCTTCCCCAGGGTTGAGTTCTCCTGAACGTACAGAAAATAAATTTAAAAGACAAATATTAAGCTTCTGAGGAAAAATGCATTTGAATGAAGAATTGTTAAGAAGTTTGTTAAAACGAGTATCCATGTAATCTGGTTCATTGTAGATGATACTTTATAAATTAAGACCGGTAGTGCTGCAAGTTCTGTGCGATCTTTCCCAAGGGTCCAATTCTCCTGTATGTTGGAAAGAAAGTAACCCGCAGGTCCTCGATGAGTTCAATGGGTGATATATAGCTATCTTCTGCACTGATGCTGAGCTTTGGTGATCCCTACATGACTCGAGTTGCATGGGACTGTGGGACTTTTGTGAACCGTACGTGAATCAAGGTGCATGGGATTGTGGGACTCACCCCGTTAAACATAAAGCAGTTAGTGAACATGATGCGCAGTTCCTCAATGAGTTCGAGGGGCAATCTATAGCTGTCTTCTGCACCGATGCTGAGCATTTGGTGAACCCTACATGAAACAAGGTAAATGGGACTGGACGGGGTGAGGGGGGAGGGGGGTGGAGACTGAACATTTAGTAAACCCTACATGAATCAAAGTGCATGGGACTGTGCGACTCACCCCGTTAAACGTGAAGCAGTTGGTGAACATGATGCGCAGGTCCTTGATGAGTTCGAGGGGCGTTTTATACCCGTCTTCCCAACCCAGGCAGAGCTTTGGTGAACCCTACATGAATCACGGTGCATGGGACTGTATGGGGGGGGGGGGGGGGGGGAGTGGAGACAATGGGAACTTGGAGAACCCTACGTGAATCAAGGTGCATGGGACTGTGCGACTCACCCCGTTAAACGTGAAGCAGTTGGTGAACATGATGCGCAGGTCCTCGATGAGTTCGAGGGGCGTTGTATACCCATCTTCCCAACCCAGGCAGAGCTTGGTCTTGATGGTGGACAGGTCCATGGGGAGCGGGATCATCTCGTGGTAGCCTTGCACCTGTCAAGGACAAAGGAGAGACACAGATTAGTTTGGATTTATGTCAAAGAGTTTTTTTTTTCACCTGTGAAGGACAAAGGCGGGTGAGAGTGAGAAGGGCGTTACGTCGATTTTGGGATAAATTGAGTTTTGCATACCATCCTGTAGGTGAGTAGGAGGGTGAAAGCGAGAAGGAAGTTAAGTCCATTCTGGGATAAATTGAGTTTTGCATACCATCCTGTAGGCGAGTAGGAGGGTGAAAGCGAGAAGGAAGTTAAGTCAATTCTGTGTTAAATTGAGTTTTGCAGACCATCCTGTAGGCGAGTAGGAGGGTGAAAGCGAGAAGGAAGTTAAGTCAATTCTGGGATAAATTGAGTTTTGCATACCATCCTGTAGGCGAGTAGGAGGGTGAAAGCGAGAAGGAAGTTAAGTCATTTCTGGGATAAATTGAGTTTTGCATACCATCCTGTAGGCGAGTAGGAGGGTGAAAGCGAGAAGGAAGTTAAGTCAATTCTGGGATAAATTGAGTTTTGCAGACCATCCTGTAGGCGAGTAGGAGGGTGAAAGCGAGAAGGAAGTTAAGTCAATTCTGGGATAAATTGAGTTTTGCATACCATCCTGTAGGCGAGTAGGAGGGTGAAAGCGAGAAGGAAGTTAAGTCATTTCTGGGATAAATTGAGTTTTGCATACCATCCTGTAGGCGAGTAGGAGGGTGAAAGCGAGAAGGAAGTTAAGTCAATTCTGGGATAAATTGAGTTTTGCATACCATCCTGTAGGCGAGTAGGAGGGTGAAAGCGAGAAGGGCGTTACGTCGATTTTGGGATAAATTGAGTTTTGCATACCATCCTGTAGGCGAGTAGGAGGGTGAAAGCGAGAAGGAAGTTAAGTCAATTCTGGGATAAATTGAGTTTTGCATACCATCCTGTAGGCCAGTAGGAGGGTGAAAGCATGAAGGAAGTTAAGTCAATTCTGGGATAAATTGAGTTTTGCATACCATCCTGTAGGCGAGTAGGAGGGTGAAAGCGAGAAGGAAGTTAAGTCAATTCTGTGTTAAATTGAGTTTTGCATACCATCCTGTAGGCCAGTAGGAGGGTGAAAGCGAGAAGGAAGTTAAGTCAATTCTGGGATAAATTGAGTTTTGCATACCATCCTGTAGGCGAGTAGGAGGGTGAAAGCGAGAAGGAAGTTAAGTCAATTCTGGGATAAATTGAGTTTTGCATACCATCCTGTAGGCGAGTAGGAGGGTGAAAGCGAGAAGGAAGTTAAGTCAATTCTGGGATAAATTGAGTTTTGCATACCATCCTGTAGGCCAGTAGGAGGGTGAAAGCGAGAAGGAAGTTAAGTCAATTCTGTGTTAAATTGAGTTTTGCATACCATCCTGTAGGCCAGTAGGAGGGTGAAAGCGAGAAGGAAGTTAAGTCAATTCTGGGATAAATTGAGTTTTGCATACCATCCTGTAGGCGAGTAGGAGGGTGAAAGCGAGAAGGAAGTTAAGTCAATTCTGGGATAAATTGAGTTTTGCATACCATCCTGTAGGCGAGTAGGAGGGTGAAAGCGAGAAGGAAGTTAAGTCAATTCTGGGATAAATTGAGTTTTGCATACCATCCTGTAGGCGAGTAGGAGGGTGAAAGCGAGAAGGGCGTTACGTCGATTTTGGGATAAATTGAGTTTTGCATACCATCCTGTAGGCGAGTAGGAGGGTGAAAGCGAGAAGGAAGTTAAGTCAATTCTGGGATAAATTGAGTTTTGCATACCATCCTGTAGGCGAGTAGGAGGGTGAAAGCGAGAAGGAAGTTAAGTCCATTCTGGGATAAATTGAGTTTTGCATACCATCCTGTAGGCGAGTAGGAGGGTGAAAGCGAGAAGGAAGTTAAGTCAATTCTGGGATAAATTGAGTTTTGCATACCATCCTGTAGGCGAGTAGGAGGGTGAAAGCGAGAAGGAAGTTAAGTCATTTCTGGGATAAATTGAGTTTTGCATACCATCCTGTAGGCGAGTAGGAGGGTGAAAGCGAGAAGGAAGTTAAGTCAATTCTGGGATAAATTGAGTTTTGCATACCATCCTGTAGGCGAGTAGGAGGGTGAAAGCGAGAAGGAAGTTAAGTCATTTCTGGGATAAATTGAGTTTTGCATACCATCCTGTAGGCGAGTAGGAGGGTGAAAGCGAGAAGGAAGTTAAGTCAATTCTGGGATAAATTGAGTTTTGCATACCATCCTGTAGGCGAGTAGGAGGGTGAAAGCGAGAAGGGCGTTACGTCGATTTTGGGATAAATTGAGTTTTGCATACCATCCTGTAGGCGAGTAGGAGGGTGAAAGCGAGAAGGAAGTTAAGTCAATTCTGGGATAAATTGAGTTTTGCATACCATCCTGTAGGCCAGTAGGAGGGTGAAAGCGTGAAGGAAGTTAAGTCAATTCTGGGATAAATTGAGTTTTGCATACCATCCTGTAGGCGAGTAGGAGGGTGAAAGCGAGAAGGAAGTTAAGTCAATTCTGTGTTAAATTGAGTTTTGCATACCATCCTGTAGGCCAGTAGGAGGGTGAAAGCGAGAAGGAAGTTAAGTCAATTCTGGGATAAATTGAGTTTTGCATACCATCCTGTAGGCGAGTAGGAGGGTGAAAGCGAGAAGGAAGTTAAGTCAATTCTGGGATAAATTGAGTTTTGCATACCATCCTGTAGGCGAGTAGGAGGGTGAAAGCGAGAAGGAAGTTAAGTCAATTCTGGGATAAATTGAGTTTTGCATACCATCCTGTAGGCCAGTAGGAGGGTGAAAGCGAGAAGGAAGTTAAGTCAATTCTGTGTTAAATTGAGTTTTGCATACCATCCTGTAGGCCAGTAGGAGGGTGAAAGCGAGAAGGAAGTTAAGTCAATTCTGGGATAAATTGAGTTTTGCATACCATCCTGTAGGCGAGTAGGAGGGTGAAAGCGAGAAGGAAGTTAAGTCAATTCTGGGATAAATTGAGTTTTGCATACCATCCTGTAGGCGAGTAGGAGGGTGAAAGCGAGAAGGAAGTTAAGTCAATTCTGGGATAAATTGAGTTTTGCATACCATCCTGTAGGCGAGTAGGAGGGTGAAAGCGAGAAGGGCGTTACGTCGATTTTGGGATAAATTGAGTTTTGCATACCATCCTGTAGGCGAGTAGGAGGGTGAAAGCGAGAAGGAAGTTAAGTCAATTCTGGGATAAATTGAGTTTTGCATACCATCCTGTAGGCGAGTAGGAGGGTGAAAGCGAGAAGGAAGTTAAGTCCATTCTGGGATAAATTGAGTTTTGCATACCATCCTGTAGGCGAGTAGGAGGGTGAAAGCGAGAAGGAAGTTAAGTCAATTCTGGGATAAGTTGAGTTTTGCATACCATCCTGTAGGCGAGTAGGAGGGTGAAAGCGAGAAGGAAGTTAAGTCCATTCTGGAATAAATTGAGTTTTGCATACCATCCTTCAGGCGAGTAGGAGGGTGAGAGTGAGAAGGGCGTTAAAGGCAATTCAGACCGGTATATCAGACGCGCGAATCCATATTGCGACTTTTACGCACGGTACGTAATCCCCCTTTGCTCAATTATAAATAGCGATCGCAAACTGTCCCAGTTCCGAACGACCGAGTCGACAATAGTCGCATTCGGAATGTTTGTTTTACCAACGAGGTACTCATTGTACTAGTCGAATCATGGTCGCAATCAGAGATGTTTACGAGCGAAAGTATTACCCAACACGCTCGACCGAGCACATCAAAGTGCTGCTTATCAGCGCTGTATTGCCTCGAACGGTTCGACTACCTTATCGATCTATACATAATAGCTACCAGTTGTGTGCTGCATGCAATTTCATATGAAGGCCCGTGTTCAGATATTCCGATGCACAGCTCTTCGATCGATCCAACACACATCATGAGTTTACCTCGGGAGATTACGGTGGAGAGCAAGTTGGGTTTGGCTGACTACCCATTTTAACCCACGCGTACATGACTTTAAGTCCATTTTGGGATAAATTGAGTTTTGCAGACCATCTTGTGGGTCAGAGCGTCATATGGAGATGCACAATGTCCAGATAATAATTAATTTCCATTTTTGCACCTGTGAAAGAACATACATGTACACACAATTTCCTTGGAGCACAGAGTACATAGACAATGCATGTGCTGGCGTGTCAACAATACACGCCAGAGGACTAGCTCCCTTTCTGTAGCTTTAAAAACTTACGTGTGGCTTAGGGCTAAAGAATAGGTGATAGGCACAGCTTTTAAGTGCCAAGTTGGCACAGGATGGACTTATCTTTTTTAACATGTTAAATTACGTCACGTGGACGTGGTGTGGAAAGATTGGTAGAGCGCACTTTCCGATCGTGAGACCCTGAGTTCGAACCCAGCCCACTCCGTTTGTCCTTCAGCAAGACATTTAATCCACATTGCCGCTCTCTACCCAGGAGTATAAATGGGTACCATGGTTGGGTGTCAATTAGCCTTCGCGCCATTGGCAGCATAAGGCTAGTAAGCTCCCCAGGGAGTTGAGAAAGTACGCAATATTAAATGTGTGGGTCTGAACTGTACCCGATGACCATGGGTAATAATACTTGCGCTTAGAAACCCTGTATTAAGCGCTATATAATTGCAAGTTATTATTATTATTATTAAATCTGTGTTTGGTTGAAACATACCTCTGGTCCGACGGGTTCCAAGAAGGGATCAGAATCTTCCAGACAGATCAGCTCTTGTAGTAGTCTCTGACATATCTGCAAAATAAAAAAACAAGGGAACAAACTATATGATGATGTAATGGAAAATTTTCATAGTGTCACGGTGGTGGTGCTAAGGTATAACTTATGTCCAGTCTGGAACCAGATTCCAAGTTTAAAGGGATAGTACAGGTTTGGTTAAACAGAATTTTGTAATAAAAACTTGCAAATTATCATTAAAGGGATCTAGTAACTTTGTTGACATGTGCAAAAAGTGATGAAGGGTTGATGCAATGTGTATATTGCTGTCATCTCATATGTCCACAGGGTATTGTGTGAAAATTTCAAGTCAAATGGACATTGCATGGCCAAGTAATGAGCGAAAATGCAAAGTGATATTCACTAACTCCGGGGGAGTTTTTCTTATCTGAATACTTCGATCGTACATATCTTTGTAACAAAAGGGAAATTTGAAAAACCAAAACCAGTCCCATGATTTTATTGATAATACGAATACAACAAGGTATGAGGGAATTGCTAGAATTTTTTTTACAATTTTATTTTGAGGATTTGGACAATGTTACTAAGTCCCTGTAAAGGGATCTAATAACATTGTCCGAATCCTCAAAACTTACTTGGAAAGTCTATTGGTTCTCTCATAACTTATTGTATCCGTATTAACAATAGAAGCATGGAAGACGCTTTTTTTTCTTATTTCCCATTCGTTAAAAAGATATTCATGATTGAAGTGTTCAGATTTTTAACTATCCACTAGATAATCATAACCGTGTACAAAGTTAGTGCAATGAATAGTGAATATTACTTTGCATATGTTCATGTCTCGGCCATATAACATCTATTTAACGTGAAATTTTCCCATATTACTCAGTGGAAATATCAGATCACAACAATACACATTGTATCAACCATTCATCACTTTTTGCACAGTTCAACAAAGTCACTAGATCCCTTTAATTGCTATCATCTCAAATCGGTAAGAAAGTCTCTTTCAATTGTTTCCGTACATACCATTCAGAAACTCAAAACCAATGTCATTCTCTACCAAAGTGTGCCCATGAAATATGCTTGCTTTGCAAAAAGAACTGATGCTTTATGCTCTTTTGTGTGTTGCAGCTTTCATTCCTTCTCCAGACATTCTCTTTATATCATCAGTCCAAGATATTGTTTTACTTCAAATTTGTACTCACCTTAAATTCTCTAGCGGTAAATCCTGTCCGCCTTTCTGTGTTCTCTTCATACTCGGCCTCGTCTGCGTTCATGTTAAAGCACAGGGAGCACGAAAAAGCCCCACTAAGGAGAAAAGATACAACAACAAATATAATGTCACAATGTCAGACAAGCAGAAATGAAAAGAAAAGATACAACAACAACAAATATAATGTCAAGAAATAATAACAGACATGACTACATTTCTGGTGAAGTTTGTCTTTATAGGCCTCTCTATAACATTGTGTTTTCGTCATTTTCGTGCCTCGTCTGCGTTCATGTTAAAGCACAGGGTGCACGAAAAGGAGACGCGTTGTCCATTGTGTTCATGCCTTACAAATACAAAGTTGTTCATTGTGTTCTCGCACAAAAATATCGTTTGAGAAAGTGACTGCTTGTTTCCTTTCATTTTCAACTAACAAAATAAATAATGAATGAAATGAAGTAAAAAGGGAATCATATTTCTGAGTTTTGCAAACATTGGTAAGGTGTGAAAATGAATGATTAAATAAAAAATATTAAATCATTAACTCATGGAAGACTTGATTTGAGCTCTTCCTCCTTTATGGCTTTCTCTTATCTGTTAGAGATCAATACATCTTTCAACAACAAAACCTCACACGAGTACACACCATTGATATAAAGGTATGCACATAATTTGAATTAATTTGTTAGTTGCCCTGACAGTTGTGAGCAAAATATTTCCATTCATATGGGTGCCAAGATCATCAAAGTGTCAAACTTGGAAGAAACGGACCCATGACATGATTTACAAAGATCCCCCATTCTCCATGACCACTGAAGCAAATCGAATAGGGTTTTCTGCAAGATGTAGGTAATAAGTTATAGTTTCATACTCTGAAATATCATTATGATTGATTTATTATCCTCAAAGTTATCGTTGCCGAAAGTCTGATTGTAATTTTTTTTTGGGACATACAGTATTTGAACCAATCACATTTGCACATTTATTATCATGTTCTGACTTGCAATTAAATGCAATTGATTGCAACTCTTTCTGCAACACAGTATCGTCATTGGGGTTTTCTGAACGCTGCATGGGAGCGTGCAATATACACCCTGATAATTGAGACAGTTCTATATTTGGTTAAACTTACCCTGGCACTTCGTTCAAAACCGGGATGTGACAGTCGAAGTGGAACACGCGTGGACAATTATCGCAGCAGATCAGATCGCCGCCGTTGTTACAAACCGCACACCAGTCGTCGTTTGGGTCGTCGGAACGCGAGCACTGCGTTGGGTTACGCAACCGATAGCCTTGCTTCCATTCAGGCAAAGGCTCCCCATCACCTGTGATAAAGGGATGGACAATTTTCAATGTTTGAAAGACATACTTAATTAATGTTAAATTTGAGTTATTTGTAAACAAAGTACATTTGGCTATTCAGTAATCTTTATATATATATCATGCAATCATTTGTTTTGTGTTGTAATTTACCGTATTTGTCGGTGTATTAACCGCTCCGGTGTATTAACCGCACCCCCTAAAAAAAAAAAAAAAAAAAAAAGTGAGGTTAAAAAAGTGAGGTTAATACGGTCGTGTATTAACCGCACCCCCTTTTTTTTTTTTTTTTTTTTTTGAAAAAAGGTGCGGTTAATACACCAGCAAATACGGTATCATGACCATTTCATTAACTCGTTCAAGACAGACTGATTTTGCTACAACATGTATTCTCCATAGACCAGAGCCTGAATATTTTCGGGACCAGTCCTGAACAGGTTAATGTAAAACTAGAACACAAATAGGTAAATGATATAACAATGAAAAAAGAAAATCTATCAAATAAATACACTTAAAGAAAACAAATTAATAAATGTTTAACATTTAAAGCAAAATAATAAATGAAACAAGAACAACAAAGAGTGAAAGCAATAACATGTCTCAAAGACCACAGTTAGGTAATCAAAATTGTGCAAAACCTACCTGGTATTGCAGTGCTACTACTTGGACCTGCAATGTCAGTGGCGCTACCACCACCTGCACCATTGGTATCCACTGTGGTACCGCTGGTAGCGGTGTCTTCACCATCTACACCACTGCTTGCACCATTGGTACCGCCACCTATACCATTAAATTAAATAGGAATTACATTAACTGTTAATTGCTACTGCTGCTGGTTGCCCCGGCAATGTCGGTGGCGCTACTACCACCTGCACCATTGGTATCCACTGTGGTACCGCAGGTACCAGTCCGGTGTCTTCACCATCTATACCACTGCTTGCACCATTAGTACCGCCACCTATACCATTAAATTAAATAGGAATTACATTAACTGTTAATTGCTACTGCTGCTGGTTGCCCCGGCAATGTCGGTGGTGCTACCACTCCCTGCACCAACCGAATCTACTGTGGAACCGCTGGTACCGGTATCTTCACCACCTATATTAGTGCTGTCACCATTGGTACTGCCACCTGTACCATTAAATTTGATTGGAATGACATTAATTGCTACAGCTGCTGCCTGCACCAACTGCATCTACTGTGGAACCGCTGGTACCAGTATCTTCACCACCTATATCATCGCTGGCACCATTACATTTGATTGGAATGACATGAACATTTAATTCAATAAATTGAATCAACTGATCAATCAATTTAATCAAATTGAAATTAGAGTCTTGAGCCCTTGTGAATTATTTTCCTTTTATCATCCAATGCTTGTAATCCAACATTTTTTACCCCTGTGGCCCAGTCGGGTATATCAAATCAATCATGATTTCTCAAAATTACTTGTCTAAAAAACAAAGAAAACCGTTTAAAGGACAAGTAAACCCTATAATAAAATCTGTTTGCACACACACACACTGAACAGAGTGAGGAAAGTCATGCCAGTCATGTTTGATGTAATCCCCCACCCCCCTCCCCCCCTCCAGGGAAAAAAAAAAAATTAATATTTATTTTTCGGGGGCTACTTTTCAAGCTTGCCTGCATGAACATAACACTCTAAAATTTGTTTTGCATTGAACTTTACGCAAATTTACTGGGGCTCCCGTGTATTTTGTTCACTGCCCTCCCACCCCCCCCCCCCCCCCCCCCCGGTGATTCCGAGCCCAGCTTTACCGTTAGTGCTTGTGATGGTTACAGCCTGCCCTTCTTCTCTGTCTCCTCCGCCGCTAAACATCACGACACTTTCGCCGGCAGGTTGCGCCGATTCCACTACACCTTCGAGTGACCGCTTGACCCCGCCGGACGTTGAGGGTTCATCATTCGCATCTGAGCTCGCCTTTTCAGTCTGTTAAGGTAAAAGAAAACAAATCTTTCAATAAACCCATTGAGTGCTATTGGAAAGCTCTGCCTTACCACAAGTGCAACATAGATCCAGAAACTGTCACGTATTATCACATTGAAGCAGTAACTGCCATGAAATAACAACGCAATAGCCACGTTTCATTTAATTTGACAAACAATTGCATTAAATGGCTGTTACAACGAGGCTTAACAGGAAGGTGTGTGAATGGGACATGAGAAATCAAGCCGCCACACTAAATTCTTGTTCTACCAGACATTCGGCCAAATTGAACAATGAATTTTCCCATTTTACTTGAATTTTGCCTGAACATAACATTTACTTGCCAGCTATAAACAATGTGAAACAAAAGAAATATCAATATTGTGCTAGGAAACTCTCTCTGCTTGACAAATTTCTCACTTGTTTGTAGGCCAGATTTATACGTAAGGAATTACATTTTTCATTTAGACTTAAAAGAAATGTAAGTTGCCATATCAGGCAAACAAATTGGACCATCTATAATATTTCATTTGACCCAGGCAGTCGGGCTAGTATGATGAACCCTGTGACCTTGACCAGTTGACCTCATGGCCCAAAATCTGATGGCTACATTGGCTCCCTAAGATACATTCAGGTACCAAGTTGGATGATAATTTGTCTACCGATTCTTGACCTATTTTTGCATATTTAATTAGCCAGGCAGTCAGGCAGGTGCTAGTGCGGAGCCCTGAAAATAGTTACAGACTATCTAGAATTAACTCGGTTTCGCACGAAAAGTAAATTTCCCCGATGTAAATTGGACCTAGAACTCGATCGTTTGTTCAACATCAACATCGTTCGTATACATGGGCCAGTTCTCGGAACCGTACCATTCCCATCTCGGAGGCTGTGAGCGCCGGGATTTGTTCTCGTTCTCGGATTGGATTCCAGACTTACCACTGCTCTTGGTTGGCTGGGAAGAATCAGTTTGAGCACTTTCTTCAACTCTTCGGCGAAAGCATCCCTCCTCTCCGGGCAAACCATGTAGAACTTATTGTGGCTCTTGGAGATGAGGATGAGCAGGAAGATGTCGGACTTTGGCAGCCGCACGATGCCAAACTGGAGAGAAATTAGACAATGGCAAAGTTTTACTGCAATGTTAGGCAAACAAACTTAATTAATCAAATATATATTCCTCTTCTTTGGGAAGCCATGTAAAACTTATTGTGGCTCTTGGAGATGAGGATGAGGAGGAAGACGTCGGACTTGGGCAGCCGCACGATGCCAAACTGGAGAGAAATTAGACAATGGCAAAGTTTTACTGCAATGTTAGGTAGTGCTGTAACCGATCATCGGATCGGCATGCCGATCACGATCCGATCATACATGATCGGACCGTTTTTGCCGATTTCCGATCATGCAGAAAAAATCGGAAGATCGGATCGGCAAAAAAAAAAAAAAAAAAAAAAAAAAAAAATCCGTTTTTTTTCTTTGGAAAATGATCCCAAAAAACATATTTTGGGAATATAAATGAATACCAAAGCAACATATATCCATATTAAGAAGCCCAAGGTAATCTTGTATGGGTATGCTTTCATTTAAAACTGATTACCTCTCCTTTTACAAAATTATTCGCGCCGATTTTGAGCTTAGTCCCATGTGTTTCTGAAAGGTTACGCCAAATTAATCACATGGGACTAAGCTCAAAATCGGCGTGAGTAATTTTGTAAAAGAAGAGGTAATCAGTTTGAAATGAAAGCATACCCGTACAAGATTACCTTGGGCTTATTAATATGGATATATGTTGCTTTGGTATTCATTTATATTCCCAAATTGTGTTTTTTGGGATCATTTTCCAAAGAAAAAAAAAACGATTTTTTTTTTTTTTTTTTTTTTTAATTTTTTTTATAGCCGATCATCCGATCCCGATCATCGATCCGATTTTGAAGATCGATAAAATTTTGCCGATCCGATCAAACGATCCGATCATCAAGGTCAGTTACAGCACTAATGTTAGGGAAGCAATGATAATCAGTAGAATATGTGACCGGCTATAGTCGGTAATTCATGTTTTGAAGAAATGGGCATTTTAAGTTCACACAATGTGTGTAAAAGACCTACGATTGTAAAAATTGAAACAATCATATCTTCGCCAATTATTGACCAATTAGTTAGAACAAAGGATCAGATGAAAGCTTGTGATGAGGCCTTTGTAATGGTATGAAAATCTACCTTTTGATTTTTACCGACAAGTGACGGGTTTGCTATAGCTGGGCACATATATGTGCCTATTTACTTGTGGCTCTTCAAGATTAAAATTATGAGGAACACCTCAGACTTGGGAAGTCCCATGATGCCAAGCTGGAGCGAAATCAGATTGAGAATGTTATGTAGTTTGTGGGTCCACATATAAATTTGTCTCTCCTTTATAGGGCAACATTTAAATGGGTATACCTATTAAAGAAGTAGGATTTGACTATTTCACTTTAATAATTGGGTAGGCTTTTGTAAGGTACATTTTACCCCTTTAAGGCCTGGTCACATCTGACCGGATTGTGTAAACGTATGCCAAACGTATAGAAAATATGCGAAATAAAATCATTCAGTGACGAACGTAATCTCCATTGCTGCTCGAAGAACGGATATGAAACGGATTTAACGTACAAAAACGCACGATTACCAGACATCACCGTATGAGCAACAGACAACACCGTACGAGTAACTTACAAGAACCGGTCAAAACAAAAGTGGAACGCATAAGAAACTGACAAAACGTTCTTTGAACGTATTTATTAGCCCGGTCATATCTGACCGCATTGCGAAAACGTATGCCAAACAAACAGCAAAATTGTCAATCCGTTCGTCTCCGTTTCTCTCCGTATACGTTTCTTGTCCTTTTCTTGTTCGGTGAATATGTTCCTTGTACGGCGATGTCTGTTCTATCCGTTTGAAAGTTTTGTGCATGCACAAAACTTCAAACGGACACCACCGAATACAGTCGTCCGCTGGTCGTACGTTTGTTGTGCGCTGTGCATCCGTTTTGTTCGGAACTCGTACGTTTCTCGTCCTGTACTTGTCAGTTCGTATCCGTTGATGTCCGGTGGACCGGAAAACTAACGGATAACGAACAAAACGGATGCACAGAGTACAACAAACGTATGACCAGCGGACGACTGTATTTGGTGGTGTCTGTTTCAAGTTCAAACGGATAGAACAGACATCATCGTACAAGGAACGTATTCACCGAACAAGAAAAGGACATGAAACGTATATGAATGGAGACGAACGGATTGACAATTTTGCTGTTCGTTTGGCATACGTTTACTCAATCCGGTCAGATGTGACCGGGCCATTAACAGGTGTACCGAAAGGTAAAACTTTCCTTAAGAAACCTAACAAAAGAGTGTTATAGATCCTAATTCGTTGGTGGCTGATACAAGATTTTATTGTGGCCAAACATGATTTCAGGAACCATACCACCAGGCAAAGAACAACACATAATTATATGTTTTGGTACCGTTTTGTGATATCAAATATATACCCAACATTTTGCAAAGGGTTGTGTAATTCATAAACAAAGCAATTAATTACCACCACTTACGGAACCACTATTATTTCGTGGTTCCGTATGGGCCAAACATTTGCGAGTGCGCCAATGCTATTCACGCGTACGTTTGGAGACAATCAAATCCCGGACGATTCGTTCGCCCTGGACAAAGGTAGTCTTCGTATATGCAGACCCATGCACGCTCGCTTTAGAATGGTGACGCGTTTTCCAATTATATATTTTTATTCTGGAAACATATTTTTCTGAACTTGTTGGTGGAATGGACTACTAAAGATGTTGCCTTTCATTTAGAAGAATATTATTTTTGGGTGGTGGTCCCCTTTAAGGGTAAGACCAGCGGAGTTTGTCCCCCTAGACTTACCACTTCATCATTCTTGAACCGAGCCAGCAGTCTCTGGTAGGTTTCCTTGTACTCTGGGTCTGCGCTGATGAAGAACAGATGGTGGTCCTTCAGCACATGCAGCAGTGGCGCCTGGAGAAAACACGCAAAGAAATAGTTATAATAGTAATTATAATTCAACCTTATAGCCTTGTTAATAAAGTATAATTATGATTTGAGTCTCAAATATTGAACATATTATATAGAATAGATTTGTAGCTTTCCAGGCTAGTTATCGTGATTATACTTTCTCTGAGAGATTCAATAACAGTTTAACCTAAATGGTAGTTACCCAGGTTGAGTCAACCCCTGCACTTAACAAGCCCTTAACCCGGATATTGTCTGGAGTTAACCCGATCTCTCCCAGACTCTACCCTGGCTGGCCTTGGATAAAATCTAGCAGGACATTGTCTAAACGCTACCCTCATTGCACGTCTAATTAAAATAGGAAAAGGTTGAATCTTATCCGGACGCTGTCCAGACGTTACCCCAATATTTTAGGCATGTAAGATGGGGTATGAATAGCTAATTTTGCCCCCTTTTCCCCGTGAGTACTTTATTTGTACCTTTCCTGGCCATTTATCGTGATTATACTTTTTCTGAAAGATTTGATACAGGTTGACCAAAATGGTAGTCTACCCCTACACCGGGGTATGAATAGCTAAATATGCCCCCTTTTCCCCTTGAATACTTACCATTATTTTGAAGGACATGATCTTCATCTGTAGCTTTCCCGGCCAGTTATCGTGATTATACTTTTTCTGAGAGATTCTGTAGAGGTTGACCAAGATGGCCGCCGCCGTTGTCGGTTTGCCCTGCCGATCACGCTGGTCCCTCTGTAAAAATACAATGTTGGCAAAATTAAAGGGACAGTGCAGTTTTTGTCAAACATAATTTTAGTATTAAAACTTGTAAGTTATCAATGAAAAATAACAGTTATAATTCAATGATGTTTGAATCGTAGTAGGACATATATACGGTTAAGTTACAGGTCTAATTTCATTTTTTAAAAGCAGCCGTTTACACAAGAGAGCGCCCACTAGACACCTTAAGTTTCAACAATTTTAAAATTAAAAAAAATGTGAATGTGATGTTTGGTTACAATAATATTCAATAGAGAGATCATCAAAAACATTTTTAAAACCATTCTGGTATATTTTACAACTAGATCTATGGATCTTCGACTGCACGCAGTCGAAAATGATGCCTCCGTCATTGCACGATTTATATATATCAAGCCCAAATTAACATACACAGAATTAATTCTGTCAACTCAATTTTGATGGTATCTGCCTATCAGATCTTGCCATATCACAATTATGAGCTATATTATATAAGTGACCTTTACCTTTGCCCTCATGACCCCACATTGTATTAGTATATTAGCTTCCCAAATTTCAAATTATAGGTACCAAGTTTGAATTTGTCAACTGATTCTTGAGATATTTTTACAAAATGAGTCCTGTGACCTTGAACTTTGACCTCATGACCCCAAAATTTAATGACTACAAATGCTCCCTAAGATACATTCAGGTACCAAGTTGGATTGAAATCTGACATTCTTGAGATTTCCAATTACAAGCTATTTTTACATATAATGAGCCCTGTGACCTTTGACCTCATGACTCCTAAATGTGATCAGTTCATCGGCTCTTTAAGATTCATACATGTACTAAGTTTGGTCTGACCCCACCAATGAGTTCTTGAGATAACGCGATCACAAGCTATTTTTGCATGTATAATGAGCCATGTGACCTTTGACCTCATGACCCCAAAATCTAATCAGTTCATTGGCTTTCCAAGATACATACATGTACCAAGTTTGGTCAGAATCCGTCAATCCATTCTTGAGATAACGCGATCACGAGAACGGGACGTACGTACGGACGGATTTAAGCAGAAAACATAATGCCTCCGGCAACTTCGTAACGGAGGCATAAAAATGTGTAAAATTTGGTCCCCAACATTTATTCTGATCAGATATATTTATGGATATTACAGCTCATACAGATATTACAGCTGTTTCTGAACTGATTTTGATCAAACAAAGTTGATTCCGTCTTTAAAATTGTGTGCTCTTTGAAATTTTACAGTAGTTGTTCATTACCTCACGAAAGCACCCTCTGAACCAAATTTGAACTATCCCTTTAAAAATGGTAGGTCCCCAAACAGAGAAATATTAAAAAAATAGAACAATTCATCTCTGTGTGGTTAATGTGCCTCTGCCTAAGTGCTGACCTTTGAACACATGACTTCAAATAAAGCAGGAAAATTCACAGTGATAAATGATTCAAAAGATGCAAGTAAACCAATCATGTTGTGGTCTTAACACTCAGGCTCATTTTATTTATATTTTGAAAATATTATTTTTAGCCTTATTCCCAAGTTAAAAGACAAATCACCCAGTTACATCACAAATCAAATTGAATGATGTTGTCTGTGCTTAACCAAATTAAATGTAATATTTTGCTTGAGAACATCAAATACGAAAAGGTCTGCATTTGCTACACTAATTAAATGATTGCAATGATCATTAATATTTCAAGACCTTGATGGTAAAGTGATCCATTAACTTTATATTTTTCCCCAAAGTGATATTTGAGACTTCAATCATATACCAATATCACTGGAAGACTCTTGCGAATGATGTGAGATTTTCATAGAAAAGGAATAATATTTACCTAGTGAAAAAAAAGAGTACTGTAAACGTTGTTATTTACGCGTGATTAATATTTCGCACTGAGCGACACAAAAACACATTCGCAGATTTTTAATTTCGCGGCTGAGCAAGTGTTCACACGCATATACATTCGCGGGTTTTAATATTCGCGGTTGCCGACTTTAGCGCGAAATCTGCGAAAATTAATGCACCGCGAACATTACCACGTTGACAGTAAATCAATGTCTGATTTGATCCTGATCGTTCGCGTGAAGTATCCAAATTTGGATACTATGGAGGATTTAGAATCCGAATTCGGACACTCTTTACTATCAGTCAAAATCGCTTTAGAATTAAATCTGAAATATCTCCATCATTAGGGAGACATTTGAAGAAAAAAAACCCCATCAACAAGGTACAAGAGAAGTGTGAAAGCTCCAAGTGATTTGGGTTGAATTTTCACAAAGTTAATGGATCACTTTAATATATAATTCCTCAAAAAGGTCAGGTCACAATCTTCTCAGTCTAGCTCTTAAATGATTACATATTTTTTTTAATAAGGCAATTATCTTAAAATTTTTAAACTTCATTTGCAAAAGGAGGACATCATCTTTAATATAAGAACTTGATGTTAATATAATTCCTAAAAAAGGTATTTTCAAGTCACAATCTTCTCAGATTAGCTCTTAAAAGATTAATATTTATTAATATTATCTCGAACTTTTACACTTCGCTTGCAAAATGAGGAAATCATCTTTAATATTAAACACTAACCCGTTCCCGTTTCTCAAATTAGCTCTTAAATGATCACATTATTTTCTTTATCAGATAATTATCTCACACTTTTTACACTTCGCTTGCAAAAGGGGAAATCGGAAATCATCTTCAATATAAACACTTACCTGTTCCCACTCTATCTTGCCCTTCCAGAAAGCAGATATTGTATCATCTCTTGCTTGCTTGATTACATCATCCTAAACAGAGAAACACAAGAACAAAACAAAAATAAAGAATGTCTGAGAAATACAGCAAAACTAATAGATAGACAGACAGACGCGCACACACAGAGCCACACACAAAACACTTAAGCCCTCTGCAGACAGAGCCGACTCTTCCCGATCCGATTGGTTTTCATTCGGATCGGCTCAGTTTTCAGTGCCTTGCGACACACATTTTGTGCCAGTCGAGAGACAGTCGGATGCCAGTCGGGGCCGATTCAACACGATGAATCGGCCGACCGACCGGGCCCCGACTCTAGCATGATTGAAAACAGTCGGATCGGGTCTAGTCAGCTCTGTCTTTAGATAGTAAACAGATACTGCGTAATCTCTGAATCAAAAATACAATATTTTATGGCTCGGACCATTAAAAAAAAGGCTAAGCTTGTGAATAAATGTCCCAGTAAATACATATAAAGGTAATCATACATAAATGTATTCAATATATTTCTTATTTGTTTTAATTCATAATACAATTTAGTTCACAAAATCTCACCATCTTCTCCAAGAAGGCGTCAATAGCAGACGGAACCGCAACAACCGCGTTTTCAGACCCTGAAGTACTCGCGCTACCCGAAGTACCCGACGATGTACCCGCAGTCCCCGAAGAACTACCTGCGGTGCCCGTAGTACCCGAAGAGCTGCCTGCGTCGCCCGAAGTTGTCTCGGCTCCGGAATTACTTTCGGCACCCGAGTTGGTCGCATTTTCATCCTGGTTCACGGCATCCTCCGTAATGGGTGGGATGTTGAGCTCTGCTGCAACTATAGCAATGGGGAATGCAGCGATGGACACATCCTCCCCCGATCCCTCGGCGGTGCCCCTCGTAGGATTAACGTCCCGGGTCCTCTGTTGCTCGCCCTCCCCTTCGGACGGTACTGAAGCGGGGCTGCAAAAAATATACAAATAAAAGAGATACAGGAGATATTGTTGTAATCATTTGTGGTGTCCTTTATAATCACTGGCACAAAATTAAAAAAACCTGGAGATTGCAAAACTTGTTCATCTAACTAGGAGGGTAGACAAACACACGTCTGATATAGTCATCAAGCAATCAATATCTTCCTCACCATCACCACCACCATCATAAACGTCTAACTCGGGATCATCATCTTTATCATTTAACTCGGGATCTCACTGATAAAGAGCGCATCCCACTCTACCAACACCACAACCACATAATACAATATTATATTTACCTTGCTTTATCGCTCCCCTGCATATCGATCCCCGAAGACGAGGGCTGATTGTCCTGAAGGCCACTCCCACCCTGAAACCGACAACTGGGTCGCCCGGACTCGTCCTTCGAGATCCGCCGCTCGCTCTTCACCGCAATGATCTTTGGCATGTCATCCAGACCGCTGCCAGTTGCCGAAGATGGCGACGCAGAGTTCGATCTCCTGCTCGCCGCCTCCGCGTTTCTGATGGCAGCGTTTGGCGAGGGCGAGATGCGACTGGTTGAGGCGTTACCAGGCGAGGGTGACCCCCGTGCTTGGGATGATGCAGCCGCAGCAGACTGCTTGATCACACCTTGTGCCTTCGCCTTGTGCAGCAGTATCTGAGCATTGGTGAGGTCGCCAAACGTGAGCACGGAGTTCGCCGTCACGGTGACATTCGGCGGCCCCCTCTGCTGCATCGGTTGCTGCTGGTGAGCGCTGACGTTGGCGATGAGCGGAGCCTGTTGGTTGGTAAGGACTGGTAGAATGTTTCCCTGCATGGTTGTGCGCGCCTGTTGATGTATCTGCTGTTGCTGTTGCTGCTGCAATTGCTGCTGCTGCTGCAGTTGCTGTTGCTGTTGAAGACGTTGCTGCTGTTGAAGCTGCTGTTGTTGTTGTTGTAATTGCTGTTGTTGCAACTGTTGTTGTTGCTGTGGTACGTGGATGATCGGTTGCCCTCTAATGTTGACAATGGGAGGCTGAACAATTGCTCGTTTGGCAGGAACAAATCCCTGTGGGAAACGCTGCTGGTTCATCTGTTGAACCTAAATCAAGTAGAGAATACAAACAAGAAAAATTAGATAGAGAGATATGTTTTAATGTCCATAATTATTTTTAAAAAACATAGAAATTTGGCCTCCACTGGCTAACACATTGAAATAATATAACATTTACGTGGCAAAATATACAATGCATAAACAAATATACAGCTTGTCCCAGAAAAAATTACAACGGCACTTTCCGCAACGATAACTTTAAAGATATTAGATCAATCAGAATGATATTTCAGGGTATGAAACTATACCTTATTACCTACATCTTGCAGAAAACCCTATTCGATTTGCTTCAGTGGTCATGGAGAATGAGGATCTTTTGTTAATCACGTCAGATGTCCCTTCCCTCCAGATTTTGTAAGGAGACGTGTTGTCCATTGACAACGGGACTTTCTGCAACGATAACTTTAAAATAGTAAATAAATCAGAATCATATTTCAGGGTATGAAACTATAACTTATTTCGTACATCTTGCAGAAAACCCTATTCGATTTGCTTCAGTGGTCATGGAGAATGAGGATCTTTTGTCAATCATGTCATGTGTCCATTTTCGTTCATAACGCGTGAACATAACGAAAATGGACACATGACATGATTGACAAAAGATCCTCATTCTCCATGACCACTGAAGCAAATCGAATAGGGTTTTCTGCAAGATGTAGGTAATTAGTTATAGTTTCATACCCTGAAATATTATTCTGATTGATCCAATATCTTTAAAGTTATCGTTGCAGAAAGTCCCGTTGTCAATGGACAACACGTCTCCTTACAAAATCTGGAGGGAAGGGACATCTGACATGATTGACAAAAGATCCTAATTCTCCATGACCACTGAAGCAAATCGAATAGGGTTTTCTGCAAGACGTAAGGAATAAGTTATAGTTTCATACCCTGAAATATCATTCTGATTGATCTAATATCTTTAAAGTTATCGTTGCGGAAAGTGCCGTTGTAATTTTTTCTGGGACAAGCTGTACAGAGTATAAACAAACCTGAAAGAAAATACAATACAAAAGAGGGGCAGCAAGTGAAAGTGGAAATTTTAAAATGCACAATATTTAAAAACACCATATTTAAAAAACACCCCCACAGCCTGCTATATATGGTGGAAACTCCTGTTGAACCTATTGAAGTATTGAATGCTAACTAAATCAGAATAATGTTACTGAAATTCTGTGATTGCTGTATCATCATTGTCATCATCATCATCATCGTCGTCATCATCATTCATCACCATCATCACCACCACCATCATTACCATAATCATCATCATCATCATCATCATTCTCATCGTTGTTATCATCATCATCATTATCATTGACATCCACCATCATCATCACCATCATCATCATATCATTACCATCATCATCATCATCATCATCATCATCAACATCAGCATCAGCATCAGCATCATCATCATCATCATCATCATCATCATCATCATCAACATCATCATCATCATCATCATCATCATCATCATCATCATCATCATCAGCATCATCATCATCATCATCATCATCTACAGCTAAATGGGAATGCGCCTACCTGCATGCCCGGTGGCATGGCGACCCGCATCAGCGCCAGGTTCGATTGCTGTTGCTGTTGCTGCTGTTGCTGCAACTGCTGCTGGTGTTGCTGCTGTTGGAGCAACTTCTGTTGCTGCTGCTGCTGCTGCATCTGCTGCAGCTTGCGGGCGTCTCCGACTTCCGTCTCCTGACGCTTGATGCTCCCGATCATCTTCAGCATCTCTCTGGTGGGGAGGTTCTCCGGGTGAAACTGCAGTTTCATTTCCGTGACGAGCTCCCGGGTGGGCGGGGTATCGAGGACCAACTTGCTGCGCAGCTTCACCAGGCGAAACTGCTGCAGAGCGGCGACGTCGTTTCCGCCGCGCAGGATGCGGTCGATGACGAGGATGCACTGCTTGACCGCCCTGTCCATCTGCTTAGCTTCGTTGGCCTGTTTCGTCAGGCTCTGATTCTTGTTTTCCGTTTCTCTGCGGACGACTTCTTTTAGGACCGATGACCTATCTTCAACAATCTGCTTAATCCTGTTTGAGAAAAAAAAGAGAATAGGAATGGTCATTATCAAATGTCAATGACAAACCTTTGATGCATCACAATTCTTTTCTGAAGCTCGATTGCTGTTTCATCAGGCTCTGATTCTTGTTTTCTGTTTCTCTGCGGAGGACTTCTTTTTGGAATGTTGCCCAATCTTTAAAAATAAGCTTCATCCTGTTTGAATTAAAAAGAAATTACAAATGTTTTATTAGTGGTGGTCAATGACAACACACCAACCCAAAAAATACTTTTTTTTTCACGAGGGCTATTTTGGGGCTCACGGGGGCTCTTTTTTTTTTTACATCGTTTTCACTGCTCAAGGGTCTAATAAATGATTATCAAGATGTGATCTATCCGATTATGCCATGTTCGGTACGTTTCTGGCGCTTTCCGATCATGCAAAAAGATGTTTTAAAAAAAAAAAAAATAATAATAATAATTTTTTTTTTTTTTTTTTTTTTTCCCCCCGCCCCCGTGCCGTGGCTCACGGGGGCGATTCCAAAGCTATCGGGGGCGAATCGCCCGTCGCCCCCGTGTATTTTTTTGGTTGCAACACACTGTTTTATTGATGCAACACACTTCCTTGTAGATGTTATGGGAAGTTTCCTGGGGGGTGTTTCACAAAGATTCCAAGTCCATACATGCATATCAGATCACAGAAATACACATTTTACCAACCCTTCATTTGTTTTTGTTTATATATATATATGTGACCTTACACCACAAAACGACCGTTATGTCGCTGTGGTAGATTCTCTTTTATTAGCTAAAATAACAAAATTTTGTTCGAAATTTGAGATTTAGGATTTTGGTATTTCCTGAATAAGCATATATCTTGATCTAGCTTCTGTAACATGTTGAGTGTCGGAAATCATGTTTAAATATCATTTTTTCATCAAATAAATGTGATCTTATAACAGCGCTTTAAAGGGAGAGATCCACTTTTGCAAGCCAAAATTCAAAAGTTGCGAGGTTATTGTCTTATATGAAAGGAAATGTCATTTAATAGCATGCCTGAAAAAATTAGGGCTTGAAATCTCTTTTTTCGTGGAGTTATAGACCTAAAACTTAATAAACTGAGGGACGTCGGTTAATTAGGTACAAACGTATTTTCGGCCGGTGAGTAAGTTCGTACATAGATTTCACGGAGTGCCAGATCGGTATGCATGACCCCTACGTGACCCGCGCTAGCTACGTGACTCGCGCATAAGTACTAATGTGTGAGCGTTTACCAAGCAAAATACCCAAACATCGCTTAAACTGACTACATGTAATTATATATTCTTTCTTTTTGAGATCTTTTTCCGTGACATACGTTAACAAATGTCGGCTTCACAATACCTTTACGAGAATTAGTACTATATTGTTGTAATATTATGCTAAATCAGTTGAACTCCTTTATTGACCGATATATAGTTTAAATGGAGGGACGCATTCGTTTTTCATTCGTAGAATCCAAATTAGAGGGCTGTTCGCTCTGATTTTTTTTTTGCGTGTTACATTGATCCCCATCCGTCAACTGAAAGCTGTTCAGACGTTTTGTAAAAGTGGACCTGTCCCTTTAATGGAAACTGATCTTTTAAATGGCCCGTTTCTCCCTTATTTTAAACATGCTTCAGCAATCATTCCAAATCTTTGGTGTTCTTTTTGAGAGGGTTTGCTTAGTCCAAATATGAAGAATGATATACCATTTTAAAGGTAATGACTTCTATTTTAATGTTTTATGAGAAGCAGCAAAATCAGTTTTCTCGACTTATTGGTCATTTTGTGGTGTAAGGTCACATATACAGCATCAATCCCTTTAATTCTACACATAAATGTAGTGTACTCACTGTCCAAATAGTTTATCGATCTTCCTCACAAGGTCGGCTTCGTTATCTCCCACTTTCTTGTTGATGAACGCGATGTTGTCGTGGATATCTTGGACCATTTTCTGCTTCTTGACAAGCTCCGCGGACATTTTCGTCAAGTAGGCGCGTTGAGCCGCCGCTGCGTCAGGCAAGAATTGATATCTACATGTAGATAAAGAAAGAATGTATTATCATAGATCATTCATTTCAAACACAGGGAACCTGACTAGACATATATCGAATAAATGAAAATGAGCAAAGAAAATAGGGTTTCACAAGATTGGAAATTTCTGCCTTTTTTAACCCCTTGCCTACGGGAACTGAGTGGGCTATGTACAAAGTGTATGGGGATTTCAGAATCTCGTAGGGAACAAGTTAAGTTCGGCAGACACATACATGGGTGCGTGAAGTAAGAGTGCAAGACAGTCTAATGCATGTTGAGTAGCATCACAAGTTTTATATTTTTTTCTGTGACATTCTTTGCAGTGAAACAAAATACATGGAAATATACCGAAATGACAAAAGGCGTCCCAGAAAATCATCAAAGTGCCCCTGTAATTTGGCATGAAGTTCTATGTAAAACAATGTTCGGGGTGTTAATACTTTGATGTAGGCAAGAGTGAAAGGCGTAGCCCCCGAAAATAAAATTGTATTTTGGACAGATTGTACAAATTGCTTTAAATACTATATTAAGAAATAAACAATAAACACTTAGAAACAAGTAGTTGCTGTTAATTATTTTCTTGCATTAATGTTGGCAGACATCTATGCATTGTCTTTGCATAGCCTGCTACTTGCAACAATATGGTAATGTCTGTAATTAGTGGTGTTAAAGATAACTCACGGATGTTCCTTGTGGGTCAGGGAAAGCTGGCAGTCACGACACGTCAGCTTGACGCACTTCTGGCAGTAGAGTTGCAACCGTTCCTTTGGATGGATCGAGCAGAGCGGAGCCATCATGCGCGGACCATCGCGTGACGCCGTTTCGGCTTCCGTCTTCGGCTGGATGACGTGGTCTTTCAAGACCTTCACTTTCGAATGGAGCTGAAGCATGAAAATTAAAAAAACACAAAAACAAGATTAATATTCACTCAACTAGTGCATAATATGGTATTACATTTTGTTCTATGACATGTTCAATGGAGCCTGCATGCATGCGCGGACCATCGCGTGACGCCGTTTTAGCTTCCGTCTTCGGCTGGATGACGTGGTCTTTCAAGACCTTAACTTTCGAATGGAGCTGGAGCATGAAATTGTAACAAAAAACAAATTTATTGTTACTCTACGTCAATGCTTAATATTTGTAATTTTATACACTCTTCTTTGGCATGCATCACATTGAATGGTTCCTGCATGCGTGTGTGCACTTTTGCGTGATGCTGTTTCAGCTTCCGTCTTTGCCTGAATTACGTGGTCTTTCAAGACCATAACTGTTGAATGTAGCTGACATAAGAAAATGCACCTGCTAATACTTTCAAATTAAAAGTCTTTACTTGAAGCTGAAGAACGAAAATTGAAAGGTCAAACGTTTAAATCATGATCTATCACTTTAAGCAAAGATTATGTACAAGTAGTTACTTACCCCTACGCATGGTTCAAAAAGTTCACCCGGGTAATCCGCACAGATGTTGGTAGCAGAGATGTTATTACGGTGATTATACATAATAGAGACCAATTATGACCGTCCAGCCCCAAACCCACAAAAAGTAATGTAGGAAGATGTAAGTTTGGACTTTTTGAAATGGTTTGAAAGTTTGGACTTTTTGAAATGGTTTGAAAGAGTAGATTCTAAGTTTTAAAATGATATATATGACTGGTTAGACTTTGATAAACCTAACACATTAAATCAAGTCAATTAATAAAGAGTAGCAAGGAAGTCCACAAAGAAAATGGGGTTCATAGATGTCGTGATGAGCGCTGTGCATTACATATTCACTGCATCAATGATTCTAGGCAATGAGTATAAAAGACTTAACAGATTAAGCTGAAAGTTGCCATGCAGACATGGTAATTAGACACTATTCTTCATCTCTGCAACGTCTCCTTTTATAGTCATTATCATGACTCATTAAAAAGTTACCAAAGGGAAACTGTGGGGCATGTAATGAGGTCAAAGTTCCCAGCAGAAATCAAGTCTGTCCCCCACAAAAAACTGACCCAGAACAACTGCTAAAATCACACCTTACTCCTTACTCTTCATTCTCCAGATGTTGACAGTATGGGTTGTGGGTTTCGGGCTAGAAGGTCACAAATTATAAGCAAAACAAACAAGTGGTCACTGTAGGCAGGTGACATCTATAGACAGGTTCTTAACACCATTTTTCTCTGCGGGAGATTACTTCCAGTGGCCACTATTAAGACAGGTAGTAATGTATTTGATGTTAGACAAGCCTATAGATCTAAGTTACTTACCGTTACGCACGGTTCCCACAGGCCACCCGGGCAATACACACATAAGTTGGTAGTCAGTGTCGTTAATACAGTCAGATCTGTGTATGGTGACCATCTTACTTCCAGTGGCCAATAAAAAAAGACGGGTAGGAGTTACTTACCGTTACGCACGGTTCGCACAGGCCACCGGGACAATCCACGCAGAAGCTTGTGGCAGGGACTTTCAGGTCGCAGTTGGTGCACAGCATCTCGCCCGCATTGCTGCTCTGAGCTGCAAGCATGGTAACGGTCCAAGTGTCCTCCAAGACGAGATCCAGATGCCGGATGTCCTCTCGGCAGACGGGGCACTTGGCGCTTGCTAAATCAGAGGAACAAGAGTAAAAAAAAGTTTGCTACGTAAAAAGTTCATTTATAATCATAGACCTGAAAGAAAGGGCTCGAAGTTTGCTAGGTAAAAAGTTCATTTATAATCATGTAGACCTGCAAGAAAGTGCTCAAAGTTTACTAGGTAAAAAGTTCATTTATAATCATGTAGACCTGTAAGAAAGTACTTGTATCTTTGCCATATAAAAACATCATTTATAATCATGTAGACCTGAAAGAAAGGACTCAAAAGTTTGCTAGGTAAAAAGTTCATTTATAATCATGTAGACAGTAAGAAAGTACTCTAACTTTGCCATAAAAAACATCATTTATTATCATGTAAACCTGAAAGAAAGGACTCAAGTTTGCTAGGTAAAAAGTTTATTTATAATCATGTAAACCTGTAAGAAAGGACTCAAAGTTTGCTAGGTAAAAAAGTTGATTTATAATCATGTAGACCTGTAAGAAAGGACTCAAAAGTTTGCTATGTCAAACGTTCATTTATAATCATGTAGAACTGTAAGAAAGGACTCAAAGTTTGCTAGGTAAAAAGTTAATTTATAATTTGCTACATGTAGGTCTGCTGGCCTGGGGAGACTTATTATATTTGGGCTACCAAAATATAATTTTTGATATTGTTGACAGACTGGGCACTTCGCGTTCATTACCAGTGGAACGAGAGTTAAAACATAAATTTATATTAAAGGAATCTAGTAACATTGTCCAAATCCAAAAAACTTCATTAGAAATCTAGTGGTTAGAACTCTCATAAGGTCTTGTTGTATTCGTAGAAGCATGGAACAAGGTTTTGGCTTTCAAAATTTCCCTTTCTTTAGAATTTAGACAGATATTCATGATTGACGCATTCAGAATTTTAACTATCCACTGGATAGTCATAGCTGCATACAATGTCGGTGAAATGAGTTAGCAAATATCACTTTACTACATGTAGATCGCTTAATTAAGCCTTTAATGCTAGAATTTTTTTTTTTTTTTCCTGGTGACAGGTGACCCACGCAGGCAAGTACATCAAAAACAACATACTAATTCTAGTGGCCCGAAACCTAAATCTGATCTTGTGCTGATGTTCCCAAACAAAGAGAAATATGACCAATTCTATGAGATCTGCAAGATTTATTGTTGATTAGGGGAAAAATAAAGTTCAAATTCAGAATCAGACAAACATATTTGTTTGAATGTTATTTAAACTGTATGATAGTTCATTTAATGTAAAATAAGCCCCAAAGGCCAAATCAAAATTTCATATTTATCATTCTACAGATAGTCAGATTATTTCATGCACAACATTATAAATAGCCACACCGACACAATTCACTTTAACATGCTGTACCAGCTAAGCATACCGGCCATTTGTACATTGTACTATTGCGCAATATCCAATTCCCGTGTTTTAAGAAGCCTCGCTTCGGAAAACGGATTGGAAATAATATTTTGTTTCCTACAATTTGCGGTCTTCAAATCAACAGAGTTGGTAATTATTATATGAATTGTGGATCACATAAACAAAACAAGTGTTTTTTTTTGCATTTGCTGCTAAATGGAGAGAGGAATCGGCCAGCAAATATATTTTTGTGTTGGATATTGCAGCAAACGGCTTTAACGGGAGAGGTGTAGCTCCGCACAACACTATTGTAATGTAGCTAAGTGTGTAAATAGCAGAGTATTATTGTATAGATATATAAATGTAGATAGATAGATAGATATATCGGTATTTATTGAACAAAATTAACAAGACTGTAGTCCGAAGACTAAAATGCCTTGCGTACATGAACATATGAACATACATGAATAAATAAATTACAACACAATAAAAATATAATTTAACATCAAAATACAACAAAATATGAATGCATTTGGCAAGAAAGGCACTAACATTAAAAATGTGATTATTATAATATGCATATTCTCATTTAATTTTAATATAACAATAACAAAGAACCAATTTACTAATTCGTTTCTTACTTTTAAATATATATATGTAATACTAACTAAATATTGAATCTAACAAGATGTAAATTAATAATACAGTACATGTATATCTTTTGAAAAATTACACTAATAAGCATCACAAAAATGCAAAAATAAGAGCATGGAAATTATTTAATTATTTAAAGGATATCAAATCCCACTATCTATTTTATATCATATTCCTAACATAAATTAAGTTTATCATACTCAATAACGAGTAGATCTAACAATCAAATGTAATATCAAAAGGGAAGCAATACAGGGTATAAAGATTGAGTAATAAAACAAGTCTTAATTCATGTTTAATATAATCCTATTAACACAAATTAAATTTATCCATTTATACAAAGTACATTATTACAAACTATGTTTAATTAAATTTGAGTAATTAAAATTGTTTAACTTGTATTATATTCTTAACAGAAATTAAATTTAACATTCAATAGCAAATCCAAAGTATCATCAATTAAAATTGAATAATTAACTTAATTTTATCTTACATGTACATTATATCCTGAACATAAATTAATTTTATCATATTCAATAACAAATACAAGGTATATTAATACAGAGTATCTTCATATGTAATTGAGAAATTAATATCACCGAATGGTAACATAAAATTCACACGGCACAAAAATGTAAACGAAAGTTGGAGACGACAGTCGAGATAAAATTAAATGGACTCCGACTCTGAGCAAAAGTTTCGGTAAAGTTTCACATCATTCCCGAAGTGAAAAGCCTGAAGAACATTTATGGCAAGATATTGATAATCACAACAGCTAAGTAACACAGTAACATAACAAAACACATACAAATAACAATACAAATCACACACTGCATCGCCGGAGGCAGGAATGATTGATTTCATGATCATGTTTCATTTGATTTCATTTGGTCTTGGAGTTGGAATAAACTTGGATTAATTTATTTATTTTTCTTTGCTTTGGCTTGCCTTTTCTTGCCAAATGGATATTTTGATTCAAACTGGAATGCAGAAAGACCATATTTGTGTACCTGGCGTGGCAAATGATCAATGATTTGACCCCATGACGTATTTTTAAAATCTTTATTATAGATTTCCTCTCTTTGCACTTCCACTCAGTCTCAGTTTTCTTACCAGCGCCTGTGCTTTGGCCGGGCTGCTGTCCGCTTGCGATGGCTGCATTGTTCGTAACGTTCGCCAAGCACTGGGCGCAAACTGTGTGTAGACAAGGCAGCAGTCTCGGCTGTACTTCGGCCGAAAAATCCTTCTCGCAAACCTTGCATTTCGCTTCCAAAGTGCTTACTGCAGCTCCTTGACCACTTGTACTGGGCTCCATCATTAATCCGGAGATTTCCTTTGGCTAAAACATCAGAATTATGTTTTATTTGCTCCTATTTAGGACGATTTTCAACGTACTTTTCGTGCCCCATTCATCATCTGACAATTTTCGCGGATTTATGCGTGGCGCCATCATCGGCCAAATTTGTTACGTTTTTATAACCAAAACCGGTGCTCACCGGATACCGACGGTTTAGCAATCCGGAGGTCTCGGGTTAGATTCCCGGCGAAGCCTATTTTTCTTTGCTCATTTTCTATCATTTAAAACGTTTTTATTTAGTTATATTTGCATCAACAGCTGTTTAAGCTGAAATCATCATCATCACCATATTCACCACTACCAATCAAGTACCACTACTACCACCACCTGTCCAGTCCGCAATGCACCACCACCACCACAACCATTACCATCATCATCATCATCATCATCACCACCATCATCATCATCATCACCACCATCATCATCATCATCATCATCATCATCATCATCATCATCATCATCCCCAGGACGAAAAACCAATTGAAATATTGGTAATTTCAATTGGTTTCACCTAATTCCAATTTGTATTCAATTGGTTTCAGTTATATAGAAACCAGTCTGCCCGTTATAATGCATGTATTCCAGTTGGAAAATGTATTTCAAGCGTAAAAACATTTCAAATTACATCAATTTGTTTTAATTGGCATTGCTTGATTTCAATTGGTTTCAATGTTTCAATTGGTACCAATTGAAACCAGTTCCTTATCGTTGTTTCAATTGGTATAAATTGAAACCAGTTCAAATGGTACCAATTGAAATCCAATTGGTTTCGTTGTTTCAATTGGTAGGCCTACCAATCGAAACCAGTTCAATTGATATCAAAGTTTCAATTGTTACCAATTGAAATCCAATTGGTATCACTGTTTTATAAGTTTCAAGTCGGTACCAATTAAAACCAATCGAAAATCACTTTGTTTCAATTGTATACCCATTGAATCCACTTATGGGTACCCATTGAAACCAATTGTACCCATTGAATCCACTTATGGGTACCCATTGAAACCAATTGTACCCATTGAATCCACTTATGGGTACCCATTGAAACCAATTGTACCCATTGAAATCAATATGGTACCCATTGAAACCACAGGGGCGTCGATCCGTTTTTGATATTGGGGGGGCGAAATTTGAAAAAAATTTCCCGAGTGACCACTGAGAGAGCTAAAAGCCCCACATTGGCATGCCCGGAAGTTTTATTATGCGCTCATTGAAAGTGTCTTGATGGCTCGAAGACCTGATTTGGGGGGCACCCACATTTGGGGACAATAATGGGGGTCCAGGGGGCGGAGCCCCCGGAAGCTTTTAGATTTCAGACATTTGCAACTCCTATCATGGGTGTAAAAATTGTATAAAATAGTTAACCTATACTCGTAAAGTATTTTTAAAGGGCATAGCGAGGAAAGATTGAGCCTTGCATGAGATGGATCGACGTGATCCTGTATTACTATAGAGCCATCGATATAGTCTCGGGCATTGGGCTCCCATGAAACTAAGCAAGGGCGTCAACAACTTCTCACAATTGGAGGGGAGACATTGCGAGGAAGCGAAGCGACCGAGCGGGGGAGGGTGTGGGAGGGGGTGTCCCCCTCCCACAGTAGGGAGCTTTTGTATTTTTGGTTGTGAAATTGGGCGATTTGGTGCACACCTGAGACAGAAATTTCACGTTATATGAAGTATATAAGTATGGAACCAAACATACATAATGACAAAGGGAGGGGGACAATCTTCACAACTTTCAAATGTGGGGGGACATGATAATATTCCAATATGATTTGTGTTCAGCGCATATGGACCAACAAGATGGTACCATAAGCATTGACTTTGGGTAAGGCGTTTGGATCCTTCTAGGGCCATTTTTCTGAGGCAATGTCGTTTTCTAAATTTGCTACTTTTTCGTCTCCGGCGATCCTCTGAACACTGAGACATTCTCGCCCCACGGCCTCCCATAGACAGAAGAACCGCATGACTGCTCTCCCTTTGATAAGGAAGACAATGTGAGCCATCCGTATGGGGTACTTGATTATGCAACATTGTCTTCTTTATCAAGGGGAGAGCAGTCATGTGTTTCTTTTTCTATGGGAGGCCTTGGGGCGAGAATGTCCCAGTGTTCAGAGGATCGCTGGAGACGAAAAAGTAGCAAATTTAGGAAACGACATTGCCTCAGAAAAATGGCCCTAGGATCCAAACGCCTTACCCAAAATCAATGCTTATGGTATCATTTTGTTGGAAAAAGAATGTCCTACCCAATCAAACAAAAAACAATGACATTTGGTCAATGATGTTGATAAAATTAACGATCGTAGGTGTTGCATTCTTTCTGAGACACCCTGTATTTCAGATTATTTTATTTTCTGTGACGGGGGGCTATCTATAGATGAGGGTTTAATTAACTTCGTGTGAGGGGTGCGTTTGAGAAATTACACTGCCCAACACATGTGAGTTCCCGCAACCCAAATTAAACTTGCAATATGAGAAACTATATGCGCGCGAAGCGCGCGGCAAAAAAAGAGATTTACAGTCCTTTTCAAACTAGAAAACGGCTATTTTGGAGATTAATTATTGATAAATGTGTCTATCCCCTCTTTGGCATTATATCACTTGATTTCTTCTTCCTCATTTTCGGAATTATTGGGGGGGGGGGGGGGCGAAATGATATGTTCGCCCCCCCAATATTTTCATTGGGGGGGCGACCGCCCCCCCTGCACCCCAGGATCGACGCCCCTGTGAAACCATTTAGAGTACTGATTTTAAGTAAAATTATATCGTTATTCATGTGTCAATCGTTAGTATACAGCGTTTTATGTAAGACGTATTATGACAAACTTTGCATCACCTGTTTACATTGTTATACAATTGGTTTTTCTGTTGAAATTGACTTGAATTTTTTCATAACCACTTTTGATGTATACTATATTATACGCAATAATTATGATGTCTAAGTATTGTGAATTTATTCCTAACCCGGCACAGCCAGATTGCACTTAATTAGAAAGTCCAAATAATCAGTTGTTGGTATCTCACATGATTTGGACGACATGTCATCATACCTCCCAATTGCCGACTAGTTCCAATGGGTACCAATTGGTTTCAGAAGATTCAGAAGAAGAAGAAGAAGAAGAAGAAGAAGAAGAAGAAGAAGAAGAAGAAGAAGAAGAAGAAGAAGAAGAAGAAGAAGAAGAAGAAGAAGAAGAAGAAGAAGAAGAAGAAGAAGAAGAAGAAGAAGAAGAAGAAGAAGAAGAAGAAGAAGAAGAAGAAGAAGAAGAAGAAGAAGAAGAAGAAGAAGAAGAAGAAGAAGAAGAATAAGAAGAATAAGAAGAATAAGAAGAATAAGAAGAATAAGAAGAATAAGAAGAAGAAGAAGAAGAAGAAGAAGAAGAAGAAGAAGAAGAAGAAGAAGAAGAAGAAGAAGAAGAAAAATAGAAAGTGAACTATATAGATAAGAGAGACGGTGGGAAAACAGAGATGGGTCCAATGCCCTAGCAAAGGTGCATGGATATTGATTATTAGATTATTGATTATGACCAGCCTCAAACAATACTCTGTGTTCCTCGAACGCACCCAAACCATGGTGTTATCCACCCCCTATCCACCTCAGCAAGAAAATAATAATGATAGAGTGATTCGATTCACACATGATAGTTTTCCCACGGAGATGAACAAGTATATACACTCATCATGATCGTCGTCTATATTCTAGAAGTCAGCCCGGCGGGTATAAAACATCCTGTATGTTATCGTGTGTTTGCTGCAGAGCGGTTGGTCTAGGTCTAGCCTTATATACATCTCCATTATCATCATGCTTTCATCTTGAGGTGAGTCGAATATGTTTGTGTACTCATTATCCTTAATAAGTTATACATTTCGGCATTATCAGTATAGCTTCTGCGGTATCTGTTTTTATAGTGTTTATATGCCACGGAACTTGGCACATAATTATATGGGAAGGGACGTTGTGGAAAGAAATATTCGTTTAAACGTGTTCGTCAAAACAAGCTACAATTCTCTTGAAAACCGTATAACAAATCGTTAAAACAAGCTACCCCAATGGGATGATTATCTCGTTAAAACGACATTATATCACATTTCAACGGGTAATGTCGCTTTAACGAGATACGATTACGTCGATTCGTTTCCACATTGTAGTTCCCCGAGTTTTGTTATTATGCATTCAGGAAAATGATGTATTACTCCGAGATATTTACTTGGTATAATCTAATTATGATTATTTTTAGAGGGGAAGTTCAGTTTTGGTAGAGAGGGCGCTGCACATCACAATTTTTTTGTGAGGTAATGAAAGACTGAGTGTCAAATTTGAGAGAACATGCAATTTTAATGGCAGAATAAACTTTATTTGGTGAAAATCGGTCCAATAAAAAAAAAAAAAATGCTGACACTTTTCAAAAATTTTCAAAAGCGTTGTTTAAATAGTTGTTGATGATCTCTGTAATTTAATCATTATTTAACAAGACATCATATGCATAATTTTGTATGAAAAATGGTTGAAACCATGCCTTATTTGAGAGCGCCCTCTTGTGTTTTAATGACGCTTTTTTAATGATAACAGGCTTTTTACTTAGTCGTTTGTATTTTTGTATACCTTTCGAGCATGTTGGGATTATAAATATTAGTTTGTAATCTTACTGTGCAGGTTTTGGTTCCTAAAGTTTAGCCTTACCAAAACTGTACTACCCCTTTCCCGTTTTATTGACTTCTAATGCCAGCGTACACCGGATGATTATGCTTAGAACATGACATAATAAATTATACTCGGTTGAATATTTGTTTTTCGTCTGAACTTTCAAGTTTCAAGTAAAATTATATAGGTCTGCATGTGAACCTATGAAGAGCTTTCTTCCAAAAGGCGCTATTAGATCCACTTTTTCAACTTTCGAGGAAAACAGGTTTCTTTGCCCAAGTTTGTTCACGTGCCTATGGGAATATGAAAATTGAACTTTCTATATTTTTTATTTTGAGCGAGTAATTTGTCGTAAAATGTGGATTCCTAGATAGCTACGTAGCTTATAAAATGTAGATAATATATCGTTAACTCCATTTTTATGGAAAGTGGATTTAGCGCCTTTTGGAACTGAGCTCTTCATATATACTGTATACATGTACGCTATATGTATAGGGACTAGTGTTACAATGTCTACACAATACTGCAGTCTTAAACGTATACAGACCGATCAGCTTCCAGTTATAATCGATTCCGTGCCTATATTGTATAGCCTATTGAATAAATTGTTTACGTAATTATGTATTTAGTTTTCATTACAGAAACAAAGGGAACATAAATATCTCCCGTTGTATTTTTGTTCTTGATCGTTGATGTATATAATATATTCCCTATACAAGTTATTAAAACAACAAGGAGCCAATTAAAGCAAAGCTGTATGTATTATATTGGACCACTTTTGACTTGTATATAATTATATTACATTTGTTATACAAATTATGCGCCAAATTAATGTTAATTTCTTGTAAACCCTATATTTTCTTTGTTCATTTTTCATTGTCTTATGTATAGAGATCGGTGACATATAAGCGTGGCATTTTTGTGGGTATTTCAGCCGCCGTTTCTGAACGGAATTTGAACAAACAAAATGTTACTTTCCTTCGGAAAATAGCTTGCAATTTCTACACTCGGTTTTCCTATATCTCGCGAAAGAATCCTTTACTATCCATAATACAATACCCATGTTATTCTCTTTCGGCGGTCATCTCCAGGTTATGCAGTACTTATCAAGTTCATGTCAGCCGAGGGCGCCATTTTAAAGTCACGTGATAACAATGTTCAACCAATCACGTAACTGGAAAACAGATCTGTCGAGGGTTGGCGCACTGATTCTCTTCCTCGTCTATCTCAACGTGATACTACTGTTCTTACAAGCACCCGGTATATATTTTACCAATAATTAATACTTGTTCAAATTGTTTTAATTTTAATTTCCGGCATCAATGTACATTTAAAGGGATCTAGTAACAGTGTCAAAATCCTCAAAACTTACTTGGAACGGTTCTCTCATACCTTGTTGTATTCGTATTAACAATAGAGCATGGGACAGGTCTCGGTTTTTCACATTTCCATTACGTTAAAAATATTTTTACCATTGAAGTGTTCGGACTTTTAATTATCCACTGGAAAGCTATAATTGTGTACAAAGTAAATAATTGCAATGAGTTAGCGAATATCAAGATCTCTTTGCATTTTCGCTCACTACTTGGCCATAAGTTATAATATTAATTTAACGTGAAATGTTCACACATTACTCAGTGGACATATCAGATCATAAGCATTTTATCAACCATTCATCAGTTTTTGCACATGTCAACTAAGTTGACAAGATCCCCGTTAATATACAATTTTAAAAGTCAGACATAGATGCATAACTAACTCGTCCTACTGTATTTTAACGTGATATTGCTGTTTTTAGAGGCCAGGGGGTGTTCCACAAAGATCTATAAGTTGGACTTAAAAAGTATGGAAAGCCATTAGTTTCTTTGAAACAAATTTGTAAAAGTCCTTTTAAAAGGCATAACATGTTGTTTAAAATAACACATATTTTTCTATTATCAAGGAGATTTCATGATCTTCATGTAAAATTTATGAAAGTCTAAAATACTTGCATTTTTGCATTTGAAAATATTTTATTCCAAGGCTACAAATGGCTTTCCATAATATTTAAGTCCAACTTAGTGCTAAGTTCAACTTAGGATCTTTGTGAAACACCCCCTAGTAATAAGTAGTAGATTTGATGCGCTAGTTTATTTGTAAATTATATTCCGTATATATATATTTTTCATTCGTCAGATAAATCTGCTTCTCCTGGAATTCAAACCCTTCAAACACTTATCGATTTCAACCATTTTGAATAAAATATTGTGCATGTGATGTTTTGTTGAAATAGTTATTAGATAGAGAAATAACCAACAACTATTTAAATACCTATTTTGTAACTTTTTGAAAAGGGGAAGCATTTTTTTGAATTTTTAACGGCTGGTTCAAAATTCTCTAATAAACCTGGGGCCCCAGCTTTATTACAAATTGTTATATTTATGGATATTTCAGCCGTCTCTGAACCGATTTTGATCAAACAAAGATGAGTTTATTATTGAAATAGTATGCTCTTTCAAATTTTACACTCAGTTTTTTATTACCTCACAAAAAAAGTAGCCTAGCGCCCTCTCTACCAAAACTCAACTATCCCTCTAACAGGGACACGGTTAATACTGTATTAATATTTCTAAATTGAATATATATTGTTAATGTTGACAAGGTGGCAACATCGCTTTCTTTAGAAACTATTTGGAACATGAATACAAAATAATTGGACTTATGAACGTCTAAATACATGGTCCCGTTGCAGAAAGAGATACATGTATTCGATTGTAAGTCAGAACATTTGCGCATTTCAACCAATCTGATTTGCGCATTTTGAACACAGTCATGATCTAACTTGCAATTATTGCAACTTACAATTGATCGTATCTCTCTATCTGCAACGGGGCCCAGGTGTAATACACGACGCATATATATGAGTGTCTAGAGGACTTTTTCATTTTATTTGTAAATTTGCATTTGGCTTCTCAGAACTTTTATTTTTTCTTCTTCAGTTGGCAAAAAAAAAAAAAGGGGGGGGGGGTGGTGGGCAACTTCCCTTTAACTGCTCCCTGTAAAGGGAAACACACTAGAGGAATCCTCAAGCAGATCCTCATTGACTTTATACATATGATACCAATTCCCAGTAGGAAAAGGGTTAAACAATTACATTTCTTTTCATATTCCATTAATTCTCTGTGTTCAGACAACAACGATGCCACAACTTCGATTATCGTATCGAAACGCGATATTAACTCTGCGATTGAGGAGCGCGATACTCTCATCAACGCGGCGGGGATGCTGAATCGGAAGTGCGCCGATCTTGATCGGGAACGCAATCGCACTTTGAAGGTATACTCATGCAGTAAAAGTATTTTATGAACTTAGTTCCAAAAGGCGCTAAATCCACTTTTCCATAATACAAAAATGGGTCAACGATAGTAGTTCATTAATAAGCCACGTAGCTCTCTAGCAATCCACATTAAAGAACAAATGACACAAAACAAATCTAAATATTGAACATAATATTTTCATATTCCCATATTATGTGTGCAAAGTTGGACAACGGAACCTGCTTTTCTCCAAAGTAAAAAAAAAGTGGATTTAGCGCCTTTTGGAATTAAGCTTTTTCTGTTTGCAAATACGTTCCCATTTAATGAAAGAGCCTATAGCTTTTGATCCCATAATCTTCGTATGTTGCCCTGACGAAGATTCTTCTTGTATCGAAAACTCTCACACTTTGTATAGTCTTCCTGACTCTCATTTGTATTAGTAACACTGGCGATTTTTTAACAGCAGTTTTCATCATCGGTATTTTATTCATGTTCACATTTAAAGGGACTTAGTAACATTGTCCAAATCCTCAAAATCCAATTGAAATTCTAGTGGTTCCCTCATACCTTGTTGTATTCTTATTAACAAAAAAGCATGGGACAGGTTTCGGTTTTTCAAATTTCCCTTTCGTTAAAAAGATATTTACGATTGAAGTGTTCAGATGTCAAATTATCCAATGGATCGTCAGAACCGTGTACAAAGTGAGTGCAATGAGTTAGTGAATGTCACTTTGCATTTTTGCTCATTACTCGGCCATATGAAGTCCATTTAACTCGAAATGTTCACACAACACCCAGTGGACTTATCATATAACAACAATATACATTGTATTAACCACTCATCGCTTTTTGCACATGTCAACAAAGTTACTAGATCCCTTTAAGAACGAGCCTCAAGAACCTTTATAGCAGGTGCTTTATAGAGACAGTTATATATAATACTAGATCCTTATCAATGTACATCAATAATAATTAAATTAGGTGTTGATATTATGTCGGAAAAACCTCGGACAAACATTCGGGTTAAAATGTCCAATGTCTTAAAAGATCTACAGCTGCGAAGTTTTTTGTATGGGTTTGTGAAAAATGAAACGTGTTTATAAACCACAAATAAAAGCTATATTATCAAAGTATGTATGACAGAAATCACATTAACCAAATACATGTATAATATTATAAGTATTTGTATAATGTTAACGTTTATTATGCATTTCCCGTTGCCTCCCAAGTACATGCGCAGTCTTCGCAGCTGCAACTCGGGAAACTTCTGGAAAAACTGCTCAAAACATGACTTCGATTCGGCCCTCATTTACGGGAACAAAAGCGTTGACAAAGGTAACGGAACTAGTTCACCTAAAGAGCTATTAGCAATAGCAACTTTGGTTTACCAACCAATGACCAACAAAATGCGAGAGTACTATGCTTCTTTTGCATGCAGGCATCTTCAAGTTTAGTAATAATTTGTATAAACCATATATAAGGATACTTTTTATATCAAGTTGATACAATTATAAAGGGCACAGTAATAAAGAATTCAAATGATAGTGGACAAACTTGTCGGTTTGTAGTATAACTCTCAGGATCATTGCCTTTCTATAGACAAATCCGGTTTCAAGTCTATAGTGCCATAACTGGGGGGCTTCCAAGAGTACAACAAAAAAATAATTTGAACAGGTTTTAACCGTTATGCAACATGACAGGAGTATTATTGTCTCATAAACAATCAGTGTGGTTCTAAGAGACCTCTGTTCAGCATGCTAGACATGCTTGAAGCCCCCAGTTATGCCAGACGCTAGAGTACTATAGACTTGAAACCGGATTGGTCTATAATTCTGAATCTATGCATCATGATGAGTCCAAGGGCGTCAACAGCTTCTCAAAATTGGAGGGGACATCGGCGAAGGAGCGAAGCGACCGAGTGGGGGAGGGTGTGGGAGGGGGTGTCCCCCTCCCACTGTAGGGAGCTTTTGCACTTTTGGGCTTAAAATTGTGCGATTTGGTGCATATCTGAGACAGAAATGTCACATATACATGTCTGTCAGAGTGAAATGTATGAAATCTATGGAATCAAACATACATAATGTAATACACTTATGAAAACAAAGTGGAGGGGGGGGGGGGGGGGGGAGGACAATCCCCTCCACTTTCAAAAGTGGGGGGGGGGGGGACGTCGAGTACAGCCCGCTGGCAGATAATTTAGTAACTGATACGGTATACCCAGCCGGTACTCCACCATGTGGGCCTACTGCATGCGTTCTCATCATGAGGGCGTATTTTGATAAAAATGTTCCGTCTTTCAACAACTGCAAAATTGTGGTCGTGGGAGTAAAAAAAATTGTTTATTTACATTTTTTCTGGTTCCGTGACCAGGGAATTTAATAGTCGCCATTCATCAACTGGGATGTCAATGCTGGCGTGCAACAAAAATAATCTAAACGATTTTCTTTTGTTTCCTTTTCCTTTTATGAACAGGGAATTTAACAATCGCCATGGTGGTTGAGAAACGAGGAGATCTTGAGCACCTAAGAGCCACTCTTAGCCGCCTGAAAGCGACGCTCGGCTCCATGGTCGACGGATCGACAACGAAAGAACGCAACGACGTTATTGTCGTCATCCATCTCAGTCACCAGTTCGACAGCCGTGAGAAAACCATCACCGCTAATTTCCTGAAGCAGATTTTCAGCGAACAGTTTGCCACCGGCTTCCTAAGGGTTGTCAAGGCGCCAGAAGGGTCGTTGTCATCTGAACAGCGCCCCCAAGTCCATGTGGAGCCGACATCGTCTGATCTTTACAGACATCATCATGTGAGGCCATGGCTGCACTGGCAATCGAAGAATGAATCCATGCAGGGTGAAAAGGACTCCGAGACCGTTCGATCACGACTGAATCAAATTATAGACCTTACTTTTCTGTACATGTACTGCCAGGATACGCTGTCGACGGAATACTTCATGCAAATTAGCGATGACGTCATCCTGGAAAGGGAGTATCTTTGGGCCATTAACGAATGGGTTTTAAAGTTTGAGGGCAACCATTGGGTCACGTTAGACTTTTCCACGCTAGGGTCGATCGGGAAGCTGTATCGGACCAGTATGCTCCCAAAGGTCATGCAGTTCATCTTATTCTTCTGGAAGCACAAGTCCGTTGACATCCTCCACCAGCACTTCGCCAAAATCCTCGCCCAGGAGATAAACTACCTTCACCGGCCGTCCATCTTCAAGCGCATCAACAACAGAACCTTATTGCCGCACGGTACAGAAGTCCACCGCCACGTCCGCGCCGACAACCCGGCCGGTTTGATGTATTCCAGCATCCAGCCGTTCGACAACCACCACGGCCCGAGGTTCGCTTACGAGCGCCGTCACTGGTTCTTCCTCGGAAAGTTCCCCAAGGTCGGGGACGAAGTCGTGCTCGTCTTCAAGAAGCCGACACCCATTGATCACGTCTACGTCACCACTGGAACCCACGACAAGGACAACGAGCCCGCGGGGACTATACGAGACATCATAATGGATGGCAAGCTAGAACTCAGTGCAACCCTTCCTGCTGGTATGCCGGGTAAGTGGGCCGTTCCGCAGTGCGAAGGCTACAAGACGGTAGGGTACTCGATCCTCGGGTCGTTCGATATAGACAATGTGAGCGAACAACATCCAGATGATGTCGCCTGCCTTAGGATAACGCTACAGAATCCACAAATCCAGTGGCTAGCTGTACGGTCGATCTCAGTATGGAGTCGGAAATAATTAGCCCGTTCCCTATACCAGATTTTGCAATTCTCCTGCTACTACTAATCCGCGCTCTCCTCCGAGATTGAGTTCACAATTAATGCAACACAATGAATCTTTATCCATACGTTAATGTCAGAATTAAGGTCTCCAATTCCACACTGGATGTCCCTTGCAATTAATTAATCCATGTAGTTCATAAGTCTGCCTCCTCTTTTTGAACAGATCACCGAAGTCTTACACAGATCACATCCGAGATGATTTTGTCTTTTGCCCTAAAAAATGCGATAAGCAACGATGGAATAGATGGGTGGTATGAATCCATAGATCTCTGGTTTGTTCCTGCCAATCAATGCACTCACTGCCCGTAATGCCATGCCCATTATCTCGGCACACAGCTGAGTGCACACTGTCAAAGGCGCGCTGTGTAATACGCTATGAAAAGCGGTGCGTGCGGTTTTACTGGCCCTGACTAGGTAAAAATTGACAAAAAACGGAACCTGACATCACGCTATGAAAGGCGGTGCGTGTGGTTTTACTGGCCCTGACTAGGTAAAAAATTGACAAAAAACGGAACCTGACATCATGTCACTCACAGCGCCCTAGAACAAAAACTACTCAACCAAAATGGCTGTTCTTTGTATCGTTGTTCATTAGAAAAGACACCCTATCCGTTGGACATACTAACTGTGTAGCTGTATTCTGAGAAGTGCCCCGTTCCGTTTTTTTGTGTGCACCCTGTATTGCGTAATCGAGTATATACTGTATATGTCCCGTCCATTGCAATTCCCATAGAGTTCATACAGGACCTTCCAGGTTCCGTGGTTAAACAATGGGTTAACTTGTCCCCCCGGGGGGGGGGGGGGGGGGGGGGGGCCACTCAACTATATTGCTGTACACACGCGCGACCACAGGTTTTTCAAACCCACCCTAAACAAGTTTTATCTATTGGTCAAATTTATACCCTATTCAATTATTTTCGCGTGCTTTTTTGACAATTTTGCCCCCTAAACAAGTATAACCCCTAAAACATACCCCTAAACGTAGGTCTGGAATCCCCTGGAATCATTCGAAGTCGCACAAAATCCCCGGCAAACTCCAGACAAGTCTGGGAAACAAGTTTGGAGAAAAAGATACCCTAAACGCGTATTTGTTTAACTCCACAAACATACCCTTTTTTCTGATTTTGGTCTTTTTTGACACCCTAAACGCGTCACGCGCGTGACGCGCCATGATCGGCAAAAAGTACCCTTTTTACGCGTTTTTTTGGTCGCGCGTGTGTACAGCAATATAGTTGAGTGGCCCCCCGGGCTTGTCCCCTACTACCTAAATCATTTTTGTAAATTTGATAGTTCTTTGTATATTGTGTTTTTGTTATCAATTATGACAAATGAATATTTGAATGTCAATAAAAACCTCTTTGAGGTGAAAACAACAATATGTGTGTGTATGTGCGTTCATGCGTGTGTGCATGTGTGTGTATGTGTGGGTAGGTGTGTGTCCGTGTGTGTGAAGGGACGCAAGGTATGTTTGGTTAGAGCACTTGGAAAAGAAGTGTTTTTGTAAATGTGTACTCGAAATGCAAAAACAATTTGTTTTCTTTTTTTACTGCCAACTTGTACACATCTTTGTGTTAAAGATCATGTCCACCTTTTGCAAGTCGAATTTCCAAAGTTGTGAGATTATCGTCTGATATGAAGGAAATTGTCATTTAAAAGCTTGCCTAAAAAATTAGGGCCCGAAACCTCCTTTTCATGGCATATATTGATTGTAAGACCCCAAAATCATGAAAGGTCGGACTGTCCTTTTATTCTGATTTACGAGCCTTCACCCGGGTTTTGGTTTCGCTAACGTTAGCTGTCAGCGCAGTGTGCCCAGTGCGTGAACCGCGCCCATATTGTGATTGGTTTGATATGATACGAAGAACGGCGAAAACAAAGACTCGTAACATGTATAATGTAATACTTGTCCATTCTTTATTTTCCAGACTTTTTTGTGGCATACATGTAAGAAATGTTTTTAATACAATTATTAACTACATTGTTGTAATATTATGCTAATGAATGTAGTTTGTTGAAGAAATGATTTCTTCCATTTTTATTGTCGTTTTTTATTCGTATAATCCAAATTACAGCGTTGTTCGATCTAAAATGTTATTTGGGTTTCATATTCAGGGATTCATCCACCTCTATCTACTAGAAAACGTTCAGATTATTTGTAAATGGTGAATACTTCCTTTAAAAGGGTAGTATGCTTTTGCTGAAAATGTACTTGAAACGCAACAAATAGCTAATTAAGGGGTCATTTTCACTTCAAGAACGATCATGTGTTACACCTTTGAATGTTATGATGATGACACCACCGGGACGCGTATATTTTTTTTACACCACTGTTGAGCCATTTTCGCTCAAAGCGCGCTGGTAAGCCAAGACTAGACCCTGCTGTATGCGACTAGCGCCTGCTGTGTGCGATACAATTTCTATGCATCAAAAGCCTAGCCATTTTCTCAATAAAAGCGTAGTTTCACACACCATGGTGACTGTGAGTGCATTGTATCAACGCCTAGATGAATATTCCTAGTATCATCGTCGTGGTCGTAGTCCGCATCGAGATCGGCCACTAATTAATGGTCACCCTCGCCCTTGGACTTGTCTTCGCTAGATCGATATCGCAGAGTCGCAGTCTGATGCATATAAATTATATGGCATACAAGCAGGCTCTAGTATTGGCTTACCAGCGCGTTTTGGGCCCGTTTTGGGCGAGCATGGCTCAACAGTGGTGTAAAAAAATATATACGCCGGATACGCCACCGGGACTGCCATAGCCTAACTGATAGGCTCTGGCAGGTTCTACCGGCAGTGTACTAACCGCGATATGCCTAGTTTGAGCGTGCAGCGCGAATCAATCGGGTTCGAGATCACCGTTTTCCGTCTCCATAACGCGATTAGTATTGCCAGAAAGCTCAGACGCCTATCGGATAGCATCGGGTTCGAGATCACCGGTTTTCCGTCTCCATAACGCGATTAGTATTGCCAGAAAGCTCAGACGCCTATCAGTTAGGCTAGGACTGCCATGACTACTCTTTGGTAGCCTTTAGTCAAGGCTCTATATGGCTTGGAGATTCTCTATGCGATCGCGAGCTAGCTGTGAGAGAGCTAAATACTAGTAAACTGGCTCTATATATAGAGTGGAGAAGTGTGATGTCATCAAAAATCTATTTTCAGAATTTTCAAATTTGAACTTCATATTCCGAAAGAGCATCAAAAATAATGTCCAAATACCGAAAATCAATTGAATATGTTAAGTATTAGCTGAGATATGCCCATCCGAATGAATTTTACTTCAATGAGCAATCAGTGTTATAGTGCTCTGGTTCATAAAGTTATGAACCAGAGCACTATAACACTGATTGCCTATTGACGAAAAATTCTTTCGGATGGGCATATCTCAGCCAATACTTCACATATTCAAATGATTTTCGGTATTTAGACATAATTTTTTGTGCTCTTTCAGAAAATGAAGTCCAAATTTGAAAATTCAAAAAAAAGATTTTTATGACATCATGGCTTCTGTACTCTATAGCCTTTAAGCACTGGATTCGCAGTAATTTATTAATGAGCAAAGATAATAAG
>JBAMJV010010285.1:0-17255 GCA_037951105.1 Echinarachnius parma | reverse complement strand
AAAAAAAACTGAACCTACCCGGAGCCGGTTGGGGTGCTGGGTTAGCACCGAAGGGTTGTCCGCTGGGCGAGTTGGGCACTTCAATTGTTCCGCTGCCTGTTTCCATTAAAGAATACAACAAAAAACGATTTAAAAGACTGCATTGACTAATGTTCATTTTAAACTATTTTTGAAAACACACGCGTATTCTTTCTTTCTATCACTACCTCCATATAGTTTCTTTAACAAAATTATAACTTAAAGGAACTACAGCGTCTAGATGGCCTAATTTTCACAATTCGGCTCTCTATATTTGGCAGTCATTTCTCATGAAATCAATCAATTTTGGGGTAATTAGTAAATATCTAATTGTCCTGGGAACGCCCCTTTTAAATCGCCAAAATATGACGTCATCTAAAAAACGGACTAATGAACTAAATTCTGTAGATGACGCGTCATGACGTAAGCCAATGCATTGTCAATCACATGTCGATCACGCTGCCGATTCCGGACCCTAAATGTGGGTGGGGCGTAAACTGGCTGCTAAGTGATATTTGGCATCAGAAAACTAGTCTTAAATCACTACTGTGTTTATTTTCATTGATTTCTTTTCGGCAGACCTATGTTTCAAGTCATCAACTATGGAATAAGTGTCAAAGTACGTTGTATTCTTTAGGTCCTTTAAAATGCTAAAATTATTTTGTGGGGGGTAAAAACAAAACAATTATCATGCAGTTATTTAACAAACTTTGTATTAAGAGGGAATAACATTAAGATGAGGGCTATATAATTATTAAGTTTGCTTTAATATTGATTACCCTTATTGTATATATAGCATTTGCATATTGGTCTTTCTATCCGATTAAAGGGATAGTTGAGTTCTGGTGAGAGTACAGTTTTAGTGAAACTGAATTTTAGTAACCAAAACCTGCATCATTACATTACAAACTAATAGTTATAACTAGAAAGGAACACAAAATTACAAATGACGTAGTAAAGATCATGTTATCATTCAAAAAGAGCCGTTAAAACGTAAGAGGGCGCTCTCTAAACACTCATCGGTTTCAACCATTTTGAATAAAATATTGTGCATGTGATGCTTTGTTGAAATAGTGATTAGATAGAGAAATAACCAACAACTATTTAAATACCTATTTTGTAACTTTTTTGAAAAGAGGAAGCATTTTTTTGAATTTTTAACGGCTGGTTCAAAATTCTCTAATAAACCCGGGGCCCCGGGTTTATTACAAATTGTTATATTTATGGATATTTCAGCCGTTTCTGAACCGATTTTGATCAAACAAAGATGATTTTATTGTTTAAATATTATGCTCTTTCAAATTTTACACTCAGTTTTTCATTACCTCACAAACCAATTAAGTAGTCTAGCGCCCTCTCTACCAAAACTCAACTTTCCCTTTAACTTATTTAAATTTGTCGTGGGTAAGTTCTATGGCATAATTTTAATATCAACATGGGCGTAGGGGCACGTTCTTTTCAGAGGGGCTGGGGTCTTTTGCCCGAATTTTCGTATTTTCACCTGACAATCAACACACTTTTTTTGTTAAGGTCATCGCCTCTTTGATGCCCGAAAATTACATGCTTTCAACTGTATAGTCCAAAATAACACGAATTTGCACGAATATGAGACGGTTTTGCCCCAAAATAACATGACACTGATCGAATGTAACATGGTTTTGCCTGAAAATAACATGACACTGCCCGAATGTAATATAATTTTGCCCAAATATATTATATGACATGCATGATTTTGCCCAAATATATTATATGACATGATTTTGCCCAAATATATTATATGACATGATTTTGCCCAAATATATTATATGACATGATTTCCCCGAATATGACATGATTTGCCCGAATATGCCAGTTTTCGAAACTCCGGGGGGCTGCAGTCCCCCATCCCCCCCCCCCCCCCCCCCCCCCCCCCATCCCCCGCTTCCTACGCCAATGAATGTCAATCGTGATTCCCAGGGCTTGGCAACATCTGGATAAAATAATAATATCAAATATTGTACATACCTGGACGGTTAGGTCTCGTACGATCAGGATTTTCAGAATCGGTCCGTCCAATATCTGAAGGTGAATAAATCATAATAACAATGGCAATAAGCAAGAAAATTAACATTCAAGGCTAGCCTATACGAGAGTTTTGAAAACATCAATATTTGAGCAAGCCCCTCGAGGTTAGCTATTTTTAGGCAAGATGATGACATTTTCTAATAAAATACGCAACGGGCGGGTATTGGTTTGCAGAACTTTATACATAGGACACTCCTCGCCCTGCCCCGCCCCGCCCCGCCCCGCCTCGCCTATACGTCACCTTTTGTACTTCGCAGATACTATGTGCAAATCAAGGAGAAGGCTCCGACCTACAATATTTGATTTGGTTCGAATGTATTTCCATATTCCTTGCACAAATTATATTTTAAACAAATATATAAATAAACAAACAATATATTCATAAATAAAGTAGAATATCAACAGTACACAGAAGTATAATAAACGATATACATTACAAGTCAATCATTAACAAGTTCTAGATCGAAAGCTAGGCTGTATACGACTCTCATTTTACCACATTGGCGATTTTTTAGTAGACAAGCAGTTTTCAGCAGTATTTTCCATATTCATTGATGTATTCGTATTTACAATAGAAGCATGGGACTGGTTTTGGTTTTTCGAATTTCCCTTTCGTTAAAAAGATATTTACGATTGAAGTGTTCAGATTGTTAACTATTCACTGGATTGTCATAACTGTGTATAAAGTCAGTGCAAAGAGTTAGTAAATATCACTTTGCATTTTCGCTCATTACTGGGCCATATAACATCCATTTAACGTGAGCTTTTCACACATTACTCAGTGGACATATCAGATCACAACAATACACATTGGTATCGACCATGCATCACTTGTTGCACATGTCAACAAAGTTACTAGATCCCTTTAAGGCTTTAACACATTTGATGTATATTAACCATTTGCCTATACGAGAACCCGGCGGGTCGTGTATCAACTCTTTGGGAATTTCAAAAACTTGTATAGTATGGAAAAGGTTAGAATATATTTCTGGAAACGAGAGCAAACTGAGAAACCGAGATCTTCCTTCTATCATTTGAAAACAGAACAGTTTACACTTATAATATTCTCACTTGGAGGTGGTGATGGTGGTGGCGAAGGCGGTGGTTGTGCGGGTGAAAATGGACTCATTTGAAAAGACCCCAACTGAAGGTTAGATGATAGCTGGAATAATCCCTTCCTGGGAGGCCTGGGTGGTGGAGATGGTGGAGATGGTGGGGCTGCTGGTTCTAATTACGGACAAAACACGGGGATACAATCGGTAATATTTAGAAAATAATTTTGTTTTCCCATACCGTATACATTTTTTAAAATGCCAGCTTCAATTACGTCCAAAAATGTATATATAGCAATCCATTTACTTTTTATGTTCTGATGTTTCAAATGTCTTCCTAATTAGGAAGATGTTCATAATTGAATGAAAAGCGTTCCTGAACGCTTTTCAACTTATAGTAAAAATCAATGGGTATTATGTGGTACAATCTGACATCAATGTTCATTTTTTTACTTGTAAAACAGTGTTCACACAATCATACAATGGTACTGACTGGTATTGGCTTCAAGTCGCAAATACTATAAGTCACTTAAGTCACTAAATCACTTTCAGACAAAAATTAATCGATCACTTAAATCTCGATGATTCACTGTTGATACACTAATATTTCGTTTTTGAATTGTATCTGATCATTGCTCATTTTCAATCATTTAAATATTTCTAGTCAGTTTCCTCTATGTTTGAATTTAATTAATAAAAAAGCTATATCACTTCGCGTGATCCTGCGCCTTTCTCTATAAAAAGTTGATTTAATTATCCTTGGGATTGGCCCAGTTTATAAAGCTTCTGACTAATCGAGCATTGAAAAGGGTTTCATGGGAACAACCGCCATTCAAAGGTCTTCGTGGCTTGATGGTTTGAGAACCGGTCTAGCAATCCGGAGGTCTCGGGTTCGATTCCCGGCGAAGCCTATTTTTCTTTGCTCATTTTCAATCATTTAAATATTTCTAGTCAGTTTCCTCTATGTTTGAATTTGATCATATCTTCGTTATATCGTATAATTTGCCTTCCATTGTAAATATAATTCTTTGTTGGAAATGAAATGAAATAACCATACCTGTAGGTTGTCCCGGTCTTGTTGGCCGTTGCGGAGGTGGAGCGGAACCAGGGTCCGTTCTACCGGCTGTAAGAAAAGGAACGCATCAGTTAGGGTGCATGTTGTTGCTAGAATCCGTTCGTTGTCAGAAATCGTCCACATCCTTATTATCTTTGTTATCAAACTGTTATGTTTCTTGGGCGAATGCAACCAGTTGGAAGGTTACAATGATATTAATATAATAGATATACGAATTACTTTTAATAACATTAAAAACATTGCTATCTGGATCAATTATAATTATCTTTAAAAAGTTAACTATAGTAACGATATGTGATACAATACATTTAAAGCAAAAGTTGTGTTAATTTTCATTCTACACGATACAAAAGAGGGGCGGATTTATCGTTTGGGAGATAATTTCACACGTCGGGACCATAACTGTGTGCTATTATTGGGTTTGGTTTATGCAAATTATCTTTATTTCATGTTAAATACATATTCATTGAATACCTTAATTACAAATAAAAACATCAGAAAACTTAAGTTATGTTTCATAATTATAAGGGTTGCAATTTCAAGGGACATTTTACTATCCGGTTATGTAAATGATTAAAATTTATTCAATTAATGTTGAATAACTACGATATCTTCATTACAAATAAACAATCTGAAAGAAAAAGTTTGAAGATATTTTTCATACGAATGTTCCAATTTCAAGGAGCTTTATCATAGTTCATATATGCAAAAACCGATAAACGCAATTTTCTTTTAAGAGAGGCCTATGAATACACTATCATTATGACACATTACATTGTTTTTAAATAACATCCTACTCATTGCATATCAATGTATATTTGTGAAGATATGATTAGAAGTATCAAGCATTTTCTGATTATTTTGATTGTTATTTTCAGCATGTTAAATTAATCACAATAATCTTTAATTTGTTTAAATGTGCGTAGGCACATTTTCGCTGGGGGCTGAGGTATGTTGCCTGAATACAATCCTTCCCGTTTTTCAGCTGACCAGCAACAAAAAAAGCCCTGGCCATTTAGCTGCTCGAAAAATATACGATGTTTGCCCATTCACCATTTGAAGGGTGACTAAATAAAACAAATTAAAGACTTTGGTTGATCTATAATAATGAAAACATCACATATCTGTTGACTATTTGATGTACATTTTTGTCATATTTTTTATATTATTTTTTCTATTACTTTTTTCTACCTGCTCAGCTTCACCGATAACAAAAAACCGGCCAGAAGCTATTGACTTCTGTGACATCATAATACCATTCAACCATCAGTCAGCTAGATGAACAAAAGATATTGGTATGTCCACTGATCACCTATTTACAATAGCATTGTATGTTTTATACAATGCCCACTCACCATGAAAGAAGGGTTTCAATGAAAACATCCAACGCTAATGCAATAAGGTACTTAGTGGGTGAGAACATATCTTTTGTTTATGTTTATCTAGCTGATCGATGGTTGAATGGTATTGTGATGTCACAGAAGTCAATAGCTTCTGGGTTTTTTAGGGGTGGATCTTAGCAGGTAGAATACAAAATAATATAAAAAACTAGAAGGCCGACAAAGTCAGCATACCCACGCCTCCCATTAGCCCTGTTCTACCCCTTCGTCGGCCTCACCAGTCTAGATGTATTCAATATGTAAAAATGAACATCTGTTCATCTTCACATTAGTGTCGGGTCAATAATAATTATTAAATAAATAAATGTATTTTTCGGAAACTTACCAATTTCTTGGCGCTTCAAAGTTCAGATCAGCGTGTTGCAATTCAATTCCGTTCCGTATTAATTAACCCGGAATCGAAAGTACCGTACCATAACATATGGTACCGTGCGCGCGATCGCGATGCACACCTGGACTAAACTTGTTAGTTGCTGCTCGATTGGATTCAGCGAGGTTACCGTACCGCGCCTATAACGTGCAGATATTATTTAGGCACACACGTGCATTAAATACATACTCAAACTTCAAGGTTCCACAGAATTTGCAGGGTTCAACCAATCATCACCAAAATCTAATCGATTCTTCCATGTCACTATCCAAACATTCCCTGAAAATTTGGTGCAAATCCGTTCACCCGTTCTCTAGTTATCTTGTACACAAACAAACAAAAAAAAAAACAAAAAAAAAACAGACAAACAAACAAACATACGGAACCCTTTACATAACCCCCTGCCGATTTCATCGGCGTGGGTAATAATATAAAAAATATGACAAAAATGTACATCAAATAGTCAACAGATATGTGATGTATTCATTATTATTTAGATCAACCAAAGTCAACATGCGTTTTTAATTTAGTCACCCTTTAAGCAGCTGAGCTCAATACAAATTGTGGCTTTCCGAAGTGATATGGACATCATAGTCAGTCATAATAGAAAAACTACGCTGTACAGAGTACATGCATGTATCTGAAGAATGTTATATACACGAGTGTAACAAGTGTGTACATTTCACCGCGCCTGGAGTAGATGACATCTGAAGAATGCAGTAAACAACTTTTAAGCTTGCATCCAGTGTCTACTTCCATCGGTGAACATAACCCCTGCAATCAATATTATCACAAGAAAATTCAGTCATAGATGTTCATGAAACTTCTCTCATATCGATCAATCGCTGCTCTGAACTTCTGAAGGGTGTGATATAGCAGTTATCATAGTTATGCGGCGAACATACTGAATTAAGTTGACATCACATAACTAAGTTTAGCCAATCAATTAATTATCTTTAAAACAATAAAGTGTAAATAAAATATCAATGAAAGTGTATATCAAGTTAATTCATAACTCCATGGAATAAAACTGTTAAATACGAACTTCATATAAAATGTTGTTCATATAGCCCAAAAGGCTATTATAGCTCAACGCACACAGTGCAGACTCGACCCGATCCGACTGGTTTTCAGTAAAACGGACCCAATCATTCGGAGCCGATTCGACATGTTGAATGAATCCGTTATGTCCAACCCAATCCCCGTTTGTAAAATTATAGTTTGACCACTGAATTGTATTTCCTTTACCTTGTGGGGCCGGAGCAGGCTGTTGTGGATTCATGTTGAATCCAGAGCCGGGTGGGTTGTTTGGCAGCTTAATCCCACCTGTTATAATTACGAAAGGTGGAAAGGATTCAAATTAGAAGTAAAATTATTAAGTAATTATCATAAAACAATGTTTTACATAGCTTTGCGTTGTTTCAAAAACTTTACTTGACATGTTGAATGAATCCGTTATGTCCAACCCAATCCCCGTTTGTAAAATTATAGTTTGACCACTGAATTGTATTTCCTTTACCTTGTGGGGCCGGAGCAGGCTGTTGTGGATTCATGTTGAATCCAGAGCCGGGTGGGTTGTTTGGCAGCTTAATCCCACCTGTTATAATTACGAAAGGTGGAAAGGATTCAAATTAGAAGTAAAATTATTAAGTAATTATCATAAAACAATGTTTTACATAGCTTTGCGTTGTTTCAAAAACTTTACTTGACATGTTGAATGAATCCGTTATGTCCAACCCAATCCCCGTTTGAATTGTTTTAGTTTGACCACTGAATTGTATTTCCGTTACCTTGCGGGGCCGGAGCAGGCTGTAGTGGATTCATGTTGAATCCAGAGCCGGGTGGGTTGTTTGGCAGCTTAATCCCACCTGTTATAATTACGAAAGGTGGAAAGGATTCAAATTAGAAGTAAAATTATTAAGTAATTATCATAAAACAATGTTTTACATAGCTTTGCGTTGTTTCAAAAACTTTACTTGACATGTTGAATGAATCCGTTATGTCCAACCCAATCCCCGTTTGAATTGTTTTAGTTTGACCACTGAATTGTATTTCCGTTACCTTGAGGGGCCGGAGCAGGCTGTTGTGGATTCATGTTGAATCCAGAGCCGGGTGGGTTGTTTGGCAGCTTAATCCCACCTGTTATAATCATGAAATGTGAAAAGGACTCAAATTATAAGTGACATTATTAAGTATTTTCATAATACAATGTTGTAAATAACTTATATGCCTGAATGCGTTGTTTCAAAAACTTTACTCGTCAAGTTATTTTGATTCTAAGATATATTTTAGAGATATTGAAATACATTTAGTGAAGTTAAATGATCAGGAACGTTACTTTCTTCTTGGGAGTAGGAGGGGGGGGGGGGGGGGGCGGAGCTGGGGAGCTGCATCCCCAAGACTTAATGGCCATATTCGGGCAAAAAGCAACTCAAATTCGGGCAAAATACGTCATATTTGGGCAAAACCATGTCATATTCGGGGAAAGCTATGACATATTCGAGCAAAGTCATGTCTTATTCGGGCAAAGTCATATCCTTCTAGGGCAAAATGTGTGCCGTCATGGACATCACATATTTTGGCAACATAGCCTATGTAATATCCGTTACGGGGCACATTTTGTGTGATAACTGAACAATGAATGAGACAAATGTTCTCAAACTTGTAGTGTATATTTATCTTGGTCATTACTTTGTAATCAAAGTATAAATTATATAGTTTATGTTAATCTTTTAGTAGTGGCTATAAGTAAAGAAAATTATCATATTTGCAATGTCCGTGACGCTGGAATTGCCCATATAATTTCGACCATCAAAGAGGCGAGGATCCTTCAAACATCCGTCAAACATTACTAAAGTTATCGAACGGAACCCGATTTGTTACGCAAGGACGGACGGAAGGACTTAAACGCGAGGTCGCGTCTAAGTCCTGACTAAATGAATTTGGTATTCTGAAGTCGTGTTTAAATCCTGACTAACTCGGGGACTAACTAAACAAGTGTTTAACTTTAAACGGAACTTTTGCGCATGCTCCGTTGGCATATCTGACGTAATGCCAGGTGCGCTAGCTGCAGAAGATAAGCAAAATGCGCATGCGCGCCCTGTAAAAATTAACGCTATCGATTGCATCTATCGCCGATATCGTATCGCTGATCACAGAGAAATGTTAGAAGTTTGGATTGGTTCAAAAGATTTTCTATTAAAGAAAACTGTAAGTAGAAATTTATACATTTTTTTTAAATAATAGATTCATTCGATGATTCGAATTAATGGACAGATTTATTTTAACGAAAAATTATTTTTGAAAAATGTTTATAAAATACATCATGTAGTAGATTGTAATGGGAGAATAAAATCTGTTCATGAATTTATAAGATTAGGTTTAGATAGGTCAGAGATTGATATAGTAAATCAAATATTTGAAAATGTACCATTCATATGGAAACAATTATTAAATAGAAATTACGATTTGATGAAAGATACTGAATTGAATTTGGAGTTTCGATTGAATGAAAAAGATTATTTATTATGTGGTATAACTTCAAAAAGCATTTATGAACATTTGTTAAACTTAAGGGTAGAGAAGTCTTTTGCAGTTCGCAATATAGAACACTTGTATAATGTTCCTGAAAAGGATGAGAATATTTTGTTACGTCCCAAAAAATGTACGCTAAATAGTACACTGAGGGAGTTTCAATTTAAATTGCTCTATAGCCTTATTTATACAACAAACATATGTATAATTTTCATATAGTAAACAGTAACTTATGCTCCTTTTGTCATAACATAGAGGAAACGTATGAACACTTGTCCCTTTTTGTGTGAAAAAGTAAGAATGATTTGGGTAGATTGTGGTAATGAGTTTGATTTAAAAGAGTAAAGAAATATAGATTGGAAAGGGGTTCATGTGGGAATGAATGTTAGGAATTTAGGGGAAGACCAATTATTAAATCACGTAATATTGTTGATAAAAAAGTATGATATTTGTTCATAGTAGAACGAAGGATTATCCTCCAACTATTGGAGATATTAAAGATACATTACTGGAAAATAAAGAAGAAGAAAGAAAGGTAGCTGAACAGAGAGGGACGTTGCGAATCCACTTTAGAAAATGGGACAGCCTTTCTGCTTAGATTACGAGACAGAGACACCAAGTTCTGGGATTTTGTTGTTTTTGTTTTTTCTCTACCGCCTCCCTTCCTTTTTATCTTTCCATTTTCTTACTTGTTTGTTTCTAACGTTATTTTCTGTCTTATAGGTTTTCTCTCAAACACCATAATGATCATTATTTAGTTTTCGTTGATTGTATGGAAAGGGAACCCGTATAACTAAGATACTAGACGTAAGCATGTATATAGATAGATAGATGGTGTATACATTTTTTCTTTTCTTTTCTTTTTTAGAATTGTGTATGAATACTTTGATTATGATTTTGAGTGGTCTATACTTTTTATTTTTAAATGTTTTCTCTGTAATATAATCATAACCTGAGAGAAAAGGAAACACTACTAGCAAAATCAGTCATTGCATTTAAATGATATTCTCTCAAATGTAACATTTTTTTAAATATTTTTTATTTATTGAAACTACGAAAGATGATTCATGAAAATATGTAGAAAAAACTTACAGAAGTTATAAATTGTAGATATTATGATCAGGACTGTCTCTTTATGTACTATTTCATTGTATCTTTATGTGGATTGCAAAATTTCAATTATAATTTACCATAAGATTATGTTGTAAAAATATGATTTGTATTTCAAATGATTTACAGTGTAAATTTGTTGTTTGAGAGAAAAATAAAATATTATTGCAAAACAAAAAAAATCATATAAATCCTACAGACTGTTCGGCTTGTAAAAAAAACAAAATTGAAACAGAAAAAACGTCTCTTACAACCCGGATATTTCAGTATTTCAGTCTTTGATTCATGCATGACTGGCGCAAGTTTCTAGTAGTGGTTTGGAGCGATAAAATAAGAATTCCATATTTAAAGTATCATTTCATTGACTTTGAATTTTTCTAAACATTGTTATTAAGGAGTTATCATCAATGAAATAGTGGTATTTCGTAAGCCCATTATGGCATCAAAAGTCCCGCCGAAACAAGCTGAAATACTGTGACGTCACATAGTGTGTGAGTTATCATTAGCAGACGATGTCCGATAGATAACGAACACATGTTATAGTGCCTTTTTAACATGACTCTGTTCAATCATCCTTGTTTATTAAAGGGACATTCCCTCTTTTGCAAGCCAAATTTCAAAAGTTGCGAGGTTATAGTCTTATATGAAAGAAAATGTCATTTAATAGCATGCCTGAAAAAATTATGGCTTGAAATATCTTTTTCGTGAAGTTATAGACCTAAAACTAATAAAACGACAACCAACGGTTAATTGTGCATTTACGTGTATTCACCCAGTGAGGAAGTTCGTACACGGATTCCACGAAGTACCACAACGTTATGCGTGACCCCTACGTGACCCGCGCTAGCTACGTGACCCGCACACACATAATAAAAGCATGACCGAATATTAAACAAAATAACCAAACCTCGCTTAAAGGGATAGTTGAGTTCTGGTAAGAAGAGAACAGTTTTGGTGAAACTGAATTTTAGTAACCAAAACCTGCATCATTACAAACTAATAGTTATAACTAGAAAGGAACACAAAATTACAAATGACGTAGTAAAGATCATGTTATCATTCAAAAAGAGCCGTTAAAACGTAAGAGGGCGCTCTCTAAACAATCATCGGTTTCAACCATTTTGAATAAATATTGTGCATGTGATGTTTGTTGAAATAGTGATTAGATAGAGAAATAACCAACAACTATTTAAATACCTATTTTGTAACTTTTTGAAAAGAGGAAGCATTTTTTAAAATTTTTAACGGCTGGTTCGAAATTCTCTAATAAACCTGGGGCCCCAGCTTTATTACAAATTGTTATATTTATGGATATTTCAGCCGTCTCTGAACCGATTTTGATCAAACAAAGATGATTTTATTATTTAAATATTATGCTCTTTCAAATTTTACACTCAGTTTTTCATTACCTCACAAAAAAAATAAGTAGTCTAGCGCCCTCTCTACCAAAACTCAACTATCCCTTTAAACTGACTACATGTAATTACATATTCTTCATTTTTGAGATTTTTTCCGAGACATACCTTTACAAATGTCGGCTTCACAATACCTTTATAAGAATAAGTACAATATTGTTGTAATATTATGCTAAATCAGTTAAACTCTTTTATTGACCGATATATAGTTTGATGGAGGGACGCATTCGTTTTTTATCCGTAGAATCCAAATTACAGGGCTGTTCGTTCTGATTTTTTTGTGTGTGTTACATTCATCCCCATCTGTCAACTGGAAACTGTTCAGACGTTTTGTAAAAGAGGGACAGTCCCTTTAAGAAGAATAGGTTTCATTATTTGCTCCTCTACCTCACTCTTAAAAGCACTTTCCCGTCTTTTGACACACATTCTAGTGATGCGTTATTCTCATATTTTGTGATTTTCAAGGAAATTCTACCTTCTTTTTTTTAAGTGCGACTTAAAAAAGGGGATGACTTAAAGGGAAAGTTGAGTTTTGGTAGAGAGGGCGCTAGACTACTTAATTGGTTTGTGAGGTAATGAAAAACTGAGTGTAAAATTTGAAAGAGCATAATATTTAAACAATAAAATCATCTTTGTTTGATCAAAATCGGTTCAGAAACGGCTGAAATATCCATAAATATAACAATTTGTAATAAACCCGGGGCCCCGGGTTTATTAGAGAATTTTGAACCAGCCGTTAAAAATTCAAAAAAATGCTTCCTCTTTTCAAAAAGTTACAAAATAGGTGTTTAAATAGTTGTTGGTTATTTCTCTATCTAATCACTATTTCAACAAAGCATCACATGCACAATAATTTATTCAAAATGGTTGAAACCGATGAGTGTTTAGAGAGCGCCCTCTTACGTTTTAACGGCTCTTTTTGAATGATAACATGATCTTTACTACGTCATTTGTAATTTTGTGTTCCTTTCTAGTTATAACTATTAGTTTGTAATGTAATGATGCAGGTTTTGGTTACTAAAATTCAGTTTCACTAAAACTGTACTCTCCTTACCAGAACTCAACTACCCCTTTAAAAATTACTACTTTCATTATTTTTGGTCAATACATGATACATGTAACCTTTTTGTATAATGGCTCTTATATACAAGATTACCTTGTGGGTTTGTCGGGGAGGGCGCCATAGGGAAGGTTCCTCCAGAGGGCTGGTTAGGTAAGCTGATGCCTCCCTCGGGTCTCTCCGGTGCGGGAGCGGGTGTTGCTTCTAGCAAATCCATTACAAAATAATTATCAAAGGTTTTATTCGACTTATGATCACATATTTGACTAATGTCATGAATAATGTATAACTGGTTTGTTCCAAGTTTAATTTAAAGATGAAATAACTACATTGTTTTCAAATCATAGAGATTATTCTTCATATTCGGTCTCTTAAATTATAGTAAATATAGAATAACGTTTTCTCGGTTTTATTGTCATATTACAAATATCCCAAACGACCGGGGCAAGTGAAAGTCAGGTTCGTCAAAAATATTTGAACATGAATTTAATTTTAATTGAAGTGCAAATTCCTGCCGTCGTGTGTTTTTTTATTTGGTTTACAAATAGGCTTGCCCAAACGGACCTGTGTGTTGAAACAGTTTTGCACGACGCTGACGGATTAAAGATAGTGCTCTATTTTGCAGGCATCTTTAAGTTAATAATAAAGTTTAAAGGATTCATAAGCAAGAAAACCCAATCGCTTTCTAGTCTAACTCTCAGGCTAATTTCATTTCTATTCTGAATTCGATGTATCATGGATTATGTTTTTAAAGTTACATCTTTTTCACAAATCTGAAAGAATCCCTTTGATATTGCTTAACCAAATAATTATGTTTAATATTTGGTGTAAGTGAACATGAAATACATACAATCCCGAAATACAGTATAAAGGGTCATAAATGGTTATACCGGTCTTGTATTAGTTCGAGACCTAGCAATCAGTATAATTCAACTAAAATGTATTTTCAAGTTATAATCTTCCCAGACTAGTTCTTATATGGTATTTGTTTGCTATAAGACAATCATCTTTCAACTTTGTAATGTTAGCATGGTTAGTTTGCAAAAGGCGGACAATATCTTTAAATTATACCTGGTTTTGTTGGTCGCTCCGGTCTTGGTGGCCTTGGACGTCGACCTCGGGGAGGGGAAGGGGCATCCGCGAAACCCCCTGTAAGAACGTGAAACAAAATCATTTGGATACGTTGTCAGACATCAAGACATTCCCTTTATTTTCGTACATGAAAATGAACAGAAGACAAATGGGCTACCCCATTGTAACGAATCCAAGACCTCCGGATTGCCAGACCTATGCTCTACCAACTAAGCTAAAAAGCTCGTTTGATGGTTGTCCCCCGGTTGTCCGTCCCATAAATCCTTTTCAATGCTCTTGCTAGTCAGAAGCTGACACGGACCGGATAGATTAACAAACAACTTGGCAAATATTTGTGTAACTAAAATATATTTATATATGTTTCTTCGAGCAAAATATTTATGTTTCTTTAATCAATAAACAGTCAATTGTCATTAAATGTGGTTAACATAAGTTAAACAAGGCTAAAATATAATCTTCTAAAATGATTATATCTCACGATAGTGTGACTCGATCATCTCGGTGGTATAGTGGTTACGGATGTCTAGTTATCAGGAGGGTTTTATTTAGTGTTTTCTTTTTGGAAGTGGGGGATTGGTATCCTTACTCATAAATATGAGTATGTCTAACATCGATTTTAACACATGTATGATTATCAGGAATAATTTATTAATGGTGCAACTTTTAAGCTCACTTTGTGGTGCTGGTGTTGGTGCTGACGTCGGAACTGAAAAATAGGATGAGAAATTATATATCATCTTTATTAAATTCAATCGAATAACAAAATATGTAAAACATAGAGACCCAGGTCCACTGTCACAAATGAAATGGATAAACCATTTCATAGTGACATGAGGCAGGGTAGACAGAAAAAAACATGTACATCAAAGCAACAATCATATCAGTTACATGTATATAAGATAGGTTAGACTTCATAAGTATATAACTCATGGAAATGTATGTATCTTTCTAGCATAAACAATTAATTTTGCATATAATTTATCTTGAATACAATTCAAACGTTACATATAATAACATAATCAAAAGAAATCAATAGAAAACAACAACCTTGTTGATATAAAATATGTATTATTCAACTCGTGACCATGAAATATACAAACTATCATGTGTATCTTATGTGATAACTCAGTGAATCGCCAACCACTCCTACCTGGTCTGGTGAAAATTAGCTTGGTGCACCTATAGGGTTGCCCGCCGCTAGTATGCTCCCCGGGGATTTGAGAATGTGTACAAGATAATTGTGCGGGTCTGAACTGTACCATATGACCAGGGGTAATAATGCGCTTAGAGGCTGTTCTGCATTAGGCGCTATATAAGTGCGATATATTATTATTATTATTACCTTACTGATAAGTTCAAGCCCATTGATTCAAGCCATGCATTGATAACGGAGTTTTCCATTTGAACTTCAGGATGGAAATATGAGAAAAATTTTTGTTATCAATCCATAATATTTAATATCTTGTCTGCCTTTTGTGATCATTTAAATGTTTCTACCTTAAAATCCGGTTTACAAGAGGGTATCATGTCGAGGATAGTGAGACATTTTGCATTTTTGGTGCCTCCTTTAATTTTATTTTATTTTATTTCAATCATTTTATTACCAAAACTTTCAAAGCACACACTACAAAGTAACACACAAGTTAATATACATTACAGGATTACACAAATAAAAGTAAAATCTAAATAGAAAGTCCAATTCATGTAATATGAAAAGTTTCAGCATAGAACATACGATACGAAAAGATGGAATACCCGCGAAACTCAGAGAGATTAAAAAGGGGGGTCATCCATCCCATTCAAAAATGGTAAGATGGTACAGTATACATTAATTAACTGCAGGACTGTCAAACACTGGGCCCCTTTTAAATCCATTTTATGAACAAAAATACCCCGAAAATGCCAGATTTAGCGGTCAAGATGAGTTTATTATCTTAGACTATAAATTATACTTGCCCAATTGAAATTAAAGTAATCCATTAACTTTGTAAAATTCAACCATCACTTGGAGCATTCAGACTTCTCTTGTACCTTGTTGTTTGGATCATGGTAACAGAAGAATCAAATTGGTTTTCATTGTTCAAAATATGTCTCCCTTATCATGCAGATATTTGAGATTGAATTTGAAAGCGGATATAGAGACTTTTAACCGTAGTCAAGAGTATATCCGGATTTGAATACTCAATCGTCCACAGTATACGATTTCGGATACTTCATGCGAACGATCGGAATAAAATCAATTTTGATTTTCACTAGGTAAACATTATTCCTAATTTTCTATGAAAATCTCACGTATCACTTGAAAGAATATTTCAATGAAAGTGAATAGATTGCTTGAACACCACTGCTTTTTTGTTGTTCTTTGATTGTTTGTTTGTTTGTTTGTTTGTTGTTGTTTTGTTTTTGTTTTTTGTTTTTTTTTGTTTTTTTTTGGGGGGGGGGGGGGTCGATCCGGTCGCTTTTGCTCTGGCTCTTTAGGATCCGTCTAACATGTTTAATTGACATTAAGTAACATTGAATTCTCTCTGCTACGACATCCATAGGCGTACCCAGGGGGGGGGGGGGGGGGGGGTTGGGGGGTTCAACCCCCCCCCCCCCCCTTTGACCAAAAAATGGCTGTTTTGGGGGTTTTGAACCCCCCTTTTCAAATTTTAGCCGGTCTCGAGACCACTTTTAAGCCTCGACCATCTTTAACCTGGTCTCGGCCTCGAAAATTTGCGAAGAATCCCGGCCTCGGGCTCGAAAATGTTGAAAATTTATTGGTCTCGGCTTCGAAAATTTTCCACGAACACCCCCCCCCCCCCCCCCCCCCCCGCTGAAATGATTCTCAACCAATGGTCTTGGTCTCGGCCTCACAATTTTCTACGGACACTACGGCCACTGGGTACATCCAAAAAATTCCATTATATTTTGGTGCGAAAAAGTTTAATATCTTTAAACTTATGCCTAATTTTCTTGATTGTAATGGATGCGTGTTTTATTTATTTCTTTTCTTTTTTGTTTCACCGGTTCTTAGGTAACATACGGTATATTGCCGATGTCATGCTCAAAGACAGGAGTTATTA
>JBAMJV010010284.1:0-33205 GCA_037951105.1 Echinarachnius parma | reverse complement strand
ACCGTTTGCTTTAACATTTGTGAATTTATTAGGGAAGGTTAATCACTAATTGCATTCATACATTTAAAAACAAACATAATTATGTTTTGATGGTCATTATTAGAATCAATCAGTTTTGAGAGATTCGATTTCCTTTGTTTATTAAGTATAGGTGGTGAATATGCATGATACATAACTTTACTTCATCGCCTTTAATGGTTTCATCAAATAACATTGCTGAATAAGCTTAAAAGGCAGAATGTTAATATTGAATTAAATGCAAGCTGACACAACTGACTTCAAAGGTTATTCAGATACGTATCAAAATCACAATAAAAACTATAATATCTCTTTAAATCGATGTCTTCCTCAAGCTCAGGTGGGTGTATCCCATGTTATTTCTGTAAATATTTTCATTCACAACGAAGATGTAATGAGATGGAGATAGGATGTCCAGGTGGGTGGTGACAGATTGAAAGATGTATATGAAAGGGAGAAAGATGACAACGAAGAAGAGAGAGGGGTAGTAGCCAGGGTTTCTGCAGGGGGTCCAACTTGGTCGGGGTCCCCGGAAGCTTTGGATGCAAAGCCCCCAAATCAGAAAAGCCCCAAAAGCAAAAACTAAAATGTATATAAACATTGCCGAGCCTAATAACAATGAATAAGGTAGGGGTGGGGGCTCGGTCCAGAGTCCCCCTTGCAATGCCACTGGAAAGGGGGAGGGGAATAGACAAATAATACGATAATAAGAACTAAAGATAAGTTAAATGGTATACAGAGAAGATTATATCGATAACCTGAGAGAGATTGAGATAAATGGATGAAAAAAGATGAGATATATCGGGAGAGCTAGGGGAAGAGAGTGAGAGATGGGGCAGAGAGGGGGAGAGAAACCTGAATAAATAATGTTAATAGAGCTATAGAGGGTTGAGGGTGGGTTTAAAAGAGAAGTTATTTTAGAAAAGGGTTGGAGAAAGGATATGATGATTACTAAGAGAAAATAATAAGATATATTATGAACGTCCTTATGAATAACCTGTGGACTTATGAATATATAACTGTTGAATTACATTGTACGTTAATTCTTTAATTTCGTGAGTAATAAAAAGTCACATCAATAAGTCCGATTATTGTCTTCGAGACTCTAACATCGTCGTGCTTATCTTGTATGTTTGGTGGTGTTTTTTTTTTATAGATAGTGCAGGGTACTATCCATGGATAGTGGATACGTTTTTATAGATATCCAGCCCAGAATCAGCATTTTAAACGTCTTTCGGGCTAATGTTTTCACTTGACAAGAAACTATATCATGAAACACGTTCCGAAAATCTGTTTAAAGGGACTTAGTAACATTGTCCAAATCCTCAAAATAAAATTTTAATTCTAGCGGTTCCATCATACCTTGTTGTATTCGTATTAACAATAAAATCATGGGACCGGTTTCGGTTTTTCAAATTTCCCTTTCGTTACAAAGATATGTACGATTGAAGTATTCAGATAAGAAAAACTCTTACCGTGTACAAAGTGAGTGCAGTGAGTCAGTGAATATCACTTTGCATTTTTGCTCATTACTTGGCCATGCAATGTCCATTTGACTTGAAATTTTCACACAATACCCTGTGGACATATGAGATAACAACAATATACATTGCATCAACCCTTCATCACTTTTTGCACATGTCAACAAAGTTACTAGATCCCTTTAAACGCATATCATGTTTCGATGAATGGATGCATGCCATATTGCGTGTTTATGGATCTAAACATAATGACGTCATTAAAGGGGTAGTACAATTTTGGTAAGGCTGAACTTTAGTAACCAAACCTGGACAGTAACATTATAAACTAATAGTTATAACTCCACCATGCTCGAAAGGTATACAAAATTACAAACGACTAAGTAAAAAGCCCGTTATCATTCAAAAAGAGCCATAAAAACACAAGAGGGCGCTTTCTAAAAAGGCATTGGTTTCAACCATTTTTCATACAAAATTATGCATGTGATGTTATATTGAAATCATGATTAAATAGAGAGATCATCAACAACTATTTAAAAAGCGCTTTTGAACATTTTTGAAAAAGTGCAAGCATTTTTTCATTTTTTTGAAAAAATCATCTAATTATTTGGGCCCCAAATAATTATAAGATGAGATATATTTATTGATATTTCAGCCGTTTCTGGGTCGATTTTGACCACATAAAGTTTATTCTGCCATTAAAATTGCATGTTCTCTCAAATTCGACACTCAGTTTTTCATTACCTCACAAAAAAATTGTGATGTGCAGCGCCCTCTCTACCAAAACTAAACTACCCCTTTAATGTACTATAATATGACCCAAAACATCATGATGGTAATAATATTGTCATAATATTGGAAGATAAATGACAAGGTATGTACATGTGATGTGTGTCATTTTTTGTTTACATCCAGCCATTCACCTACAAGAGGGTGTCGGTTGGTTCGAATGAACTTTATTATTACCTCTTAGAAAAGGTGAACTATTTTATTACCTTGTCACGTTCCTCATCGTAGTCTCACAAGACACGTGCTATAAAATGTGAGATGCATATTTTTGTTAGCGGATGTTGAACTATACATAACAGGTGGTATGCAGTTATTTAAAAAATGTGCAAGCCTGTTATATTTTCCCTGTGATGTGTTACAGGAATATTTGTGTACATGTCTATTTCGTTATGAGTTATACATATGATTTGTTATTGGTGTTCATCAAACGAAATTAAAAAGAAAGGTTCTAATACTTATTATAAAAATATAACCAATACAAATGACAAATCTCACATGGATTCAACATAATAATTCTGGAACGCACTTGTGCGTTCGTTCGTGCCGTTCAAGATACAATATAGTATGTGTACAGTTCCAAAAAAGTTGTTTCCATCTCTCGATGGCTGCGATGGCTGTCTTATAACGGAGGTTGTATTATTTGGTTCTAGACAATATTGAAGAATAATTATTACCACGGACACGATTTACTATACAAAATTATGGCAGCTTATAATGTCAGTAAGAAAGTATTAGTATATAAATAAAAACAAATATATTTTGATAACCAATATTTACGTAGGGAATTTGTCCAAAAGAGCACGACGTCTAGACTCTATACATGAGAGAGTAAACTTATGGTTGCCATAGCAACGTTTGACTCTGGAGAGATGGGGGCTCGGCCAATGGCAGTTAGAGACATACTTATATGGCCCCAGCCACATCCGGGTGACTGATGCATGGAGTAAATTGATAATGCAATGGGGGTGCATGGGTATTATGACAGTGCCCCCTTACCCTCCAATTCCCTAAAATTAATGACAAAAGGAAAGCAAGGTTCAATCAAAAGGAATCATCCACCCCGTCTCTTCCCCCCCCCCCCCCTAAAAAAAAATTTAAATAAATAAATAAACAACAACAACAACAACAACAACAAACAAACAAACCCAACACAAACACATAATCAACAGAAACAAACAAACAAAGAAACAAATAAGCCATGCTTCGCTACCGGAAGGGGGGCTCACTGCGGGTGGTGGTTACCATGACGACGTTGACTCGGCAAGAATGGCATGAATGGGAGTTCAGTGCAGCCACACCCGGCAGCATGGGCATGATGGGCAGCATGATGCCTGATGGATGGAAGGGGGATCTGCAGAAGTTTTTAAGTAATTAGATCTCTAACCTTTTGCGTGTAGTAAGAGTTGAGCTGTAACAACTCTTACAGAATATGATAAGAAATGTATATCGTGAAGCTATATACTACAAGTATACGTTCGTTGAAGTGTGGGACCTTTCGCTTAGTAACTAAATGGTTCGATACTCATTATTTTGTATGTAAAGCGTGCCTCACTTTATCATTAATTAAGAATTTTACATTATGTGTGAAGTGCTTTGCCATAGCGGTGTTTTATTGAAAATGAGCAAAGAAAAAAGGCTTCGCCGGGAATCGAACCTACGGATTGCTAGACCGGGGCTTATGCAACCATCGAGTCACAAAGACCCTTGAATGGGGGACGTTCCCATGAAACCCTTTTCATTGCTCGAAGCCTCGAATACTAGTAGTCAGAAGCAATATAAACCGGGCACTTTAATTTACACAAAGTTTAAACGTTCAGAAACAAAATAGATCTATATACAAGAAACTATAACCCAAGGTACAAGAAGTCCTATGAGAGATTCGAGAGAGTGTTGGGAATACACGAAATGACCAAGGAGGTACTATGACTAAACAACAACAGAGGAACTGCATTTCATTTGATTTACAATCCTGCACATCCGCCCCAACAATAAAGTGCAGACAGACTGCATCTTCTGCATAATACAATTCCCGCAGGTAACAGTCCCAGTCCCACTAACTCGTCTGCGTGTTTGTATTTAAAATACATCAAAACAGACTGATTTCATCACCGTATATTGTCTAAATAAGTCCCATTCGTTCGTCTTTGTGTTTGTCTTTAAACTTTTTTTACATACAAACTGATTTCATCACCGTATTGTCTGCAGAAATGCAACGTATTTGGCAACATATTATGATTAAATAGATTGTTTTCGCCAATATTTGGATCAGTTCATCAAGAAAAAAATTTCTTCCCATCGATGAAATAATAAAAATTGCATTTTCACAACTGTACAAACAATATACCTCGCAAGAATAAACTGAGTAATTGAAGTAATTTCCTGAGATATCCCTCGACACCTAAATTGCTTGAGGGATGATTTTCTCTTTCATTTTGATCCGTCGATGATTCGAGACAATTTTTACGGTGTATTTTTTATGAATAGAATATTTTGTTTGAATCGCATACACGATCCACATGAGAGGTTGTAATGCACCTAGGGAGGTGTACTCATATACTTCCGCCTCTCCTTTTTCTATTCGTTCTTCTTCTTTCTTCTCCTTCTTTGCTTCCTCTATCATCTCCTCGTCCTCCTAGGAAAATATTCTTCTCGGGTCCCATTTCTTGCCCTTCTTCTTCTTTTATTTCCTTTGTATTGTTTGTTTAGCTATACATTTTACAAATTCTTCTTTCTTCTTACCAGCTATCCTCCTTCACTTCTTGACCTCTTTCTTCCCAAGTTATTTTCTCCTCTGTTTGTACCCTGCTCTTCTATTTCTTTCTTTATTCATGGTCTTATTCTTGCTATTTGCGTTTTGCCTTTTCATTTTGCGTTTTCTTTTTGCTGTTCAATTGTATTTGTTATACTTAGTTGATCCCTTCTCTGAAATCTTATTCTTTCTTTTCGACTTGAATTAACATCAACCATGTCAACTGCATATGTATATACATGTGTACACACTTCTTAATTAGTAACTGTGAGGACATTCGTGGTCTGTCAATGCCTTTCTAATTATAATCAAGAGCGTTGGCCGTCATCATGGTCATGTCTTGGTCCGTCGCCAAACCAAGACCTCAGCCTTTGTTAACTTGTTCAATGGCCAGAGTGACCCTTATTACCCTGCCGGAAAGAACACACTCATCCACAGTGTGAGCACACTGTGTTTCACAGTGTGGACATACACAATGTTAAAATTCGAGCGTTTTCACAGTGTGAAAGCCAACTCAGGCTGCGAACACACTGTGAACAAACTGTGAAATTGCTGAGATACACAGTGTGAGCGCACCGTTTTTTAGCACACTGTGAACGCAGGCAATTTCACACTGTGGCGATTTTAGTGCCTCATAGTGTGTTCACAGTGTGTTCATGCACAGTGTGATTACAGCGTCAATTGGTTTTCATAAATGTGAAAACGCTCGAATTAACATTGTAGCCCACACTGTGAAACACAGTGTGTTCACACTGTGGATGAGGGGATGAGTGTGTTCTTACCGGCAGGATTATACAGCAATTTGTTTTAATATTTCGCATGTTTAATGAGAACTAACCTGTCGTAACCATTTCTAGATTATAATTTAAGATATTAATTTGATATTTCTATAACTTTCTAATTATTTCGAATCCAGTGCCTCGGCTGTGATGACACAATTTGTACAATATCTGTCGCCAAACCTATAAGACCTATACAAATGTGTTCACTCGTGCGATCACCAGTGTCCCTTATTATTCAGTCACTTTTTCATGTTAACCATGTTTAGTGAGAATTTACTTGCCGTAATAATTTGACAGGATATTTTCTGGTAAGCATTTAATTTGTCAATGACTTTCTAATTATATTCAAGTGCGTTGGCCGTGATGTCATCTTCTGCTGTCAAATCTAGACATCATCCAGCCCTCGTTCACTTGTTCAAATGTTCAATGACCAGTCACCCATGTTATACAGCCACTTTCTACATGTTTACCAGGTTTATTGAAATTTTCAGGCCATAACAACTTTTTCCAGAGTATTTTTTTAGATATTCTTGAATTGTCAATAACTCTCTAATTATATTCAAATGCGTATACGTTGGCCGCGATGTCATAACTTTTCCCAACTTCTGTCGCCAAACCCAAGACCTCAGAATGATTTCACTTGCGCTTTCACAATAATTGATGTCCCTAATTATACAGTCAATTATCATGTTTATTGAGTATATGTATTATTAAACACGTCGTTACAATTGTCCAGAATAATACAAATATTCCTGATTTGTCAATAACTTTTTAACTATATTCAAGAGCAATGTATGCTGCCAAACCAAGAACTCGGCATCTTGCGCAATGATGATAAACCCTCATTATGTCTAGTTTCATCATCAACGCTTTGTTAATAATAACTTTCTAATTGCCTTCCTAATATTTATAAGTGCGTTGGCCGTGATGCCATTTTCTGCCGCCAAATCATGACCTTCTGATAATCAGCGTTCACACTGTAGAATGTTAACCGACATGTATAGTAAACATCATTCAATCACTTGCCATGTTCACTTCGTTCTACCATATATGATAATGGTTGACTGGTTGATTCGAACCATACTTACAGACTACATGTGAACGCGAGGCCAGTCGACTAATTAGCCGCTCGTTATCTCTTTAAAAAATGTAGAATATGTCTGTTTACTTTTCGACCTAAAATACTTGATTGATATCCACCAGTAGTTTCATCCCGTATCAATGATCAAAAATCTTGAAATTTAGCCTCCGCGACGATTGGAAGAACCTCGAACGGGAATAGAGATAAAAGGGACAAAACTTTCTGACAATCAATCGTATTTATTTTAATAAGGACAATTTGTTCGGAATTCGTCTCTCCTCATTATCTGTATTTGCAAACTATTGTGTTAAAGAATATAAAAGCATGCTCATTGCTCTCACATCCAAACATAGTTTGTCCAGTCGTTACGTTCCAAATAGAGTTGGACCGGGTTTATGTACGGTTTTGTCGTAACGGTATACATCCAATTGAATATCTACCTCACAATAGACAATAACAACACAATTCAAGAACCCTATACAGGATGGCCACAAAAAAAAAACGGAACGGGGCACTTCCCAAAATATAGTGACAAATATATTATGTCCATCGGATAGGTTGTCTTTTCAAATGAACAACGATACCAAGAACAGTCAATTTGGTCGTGTAGTTTTTGTTTTAGGGCGCTGTGAGTGACACCATGTCACGTTCTCTTTTATGTCAATTTTTACCGAGCCAGTGCTTGATAAATCGCACGTACCGCCTTTCATAGTGTTGAGCAGCGCGCGCCATTGTTAGTGTGCACTCAGCCGTGTGCCGAGAGAATGGGCATGGTCGCTCAATGGTATTACGGACAGGGAGTGCGATGTAACTGGCATTGACTAGGTAAAAATTGACAAAAATTAGCACCTGACATGGTCTCACTCACAGCGTCCTAAAACAAAAACTACACGACCAAAATTACTGTTCTTGGTATCGTTTTTCTTTGGAAAAGACACCCTATCCGATGGACATACACATTTTGGTACTATATTTCGGGAAGTGCCCCGTTCCGTTTTTTTGGGGGGGGCCACCCTGTATACTATAACAATCATGTATTCATTTGAAGCATTGTTTTTGGCACTGGTAATAAAGATTGTAGAAAGAATGGACAATCACATCCACATAATGGTGAATAGGATGGTGTTATATTAATTAAAGGGTGTTGGTGGGGTGGGGTGGGGGTGTTTAGGTTGCTGGAACACAGGAGCAGAGGATTCAACTTGGAGTTTCGGGGCTGTGGGATATTCGGTGTTGTTTTTATTGTTGTTGTTGTTGTTGTTGTTGTTGTTGTTGTTGCTGTTGCTGTTAAATTTTGTTGCTGCTGATGATGATGATGATGTTGTTGTTGTTGTTGATGTTAATGTTAATGTTGTTGCTGCTGCTGATGATGATGCTGATTTTGTTGTTGATGTTGATGTTGTTATGGTTGTAGCTGTTGTTGATATTTTGATTGGCGTTATTATTCAATGTGAATATTTTGCCCCAAATCTCGTATTTGTTTTTTGAGCAATACATAATCAGAAATAATATGTTTCGATTCATTTTTCTTATAAAATACAAATGTTTGGTTTGTAATGGCCATTTCTGGTCTTCTAAAGTGCCGTATAAGGGGTATGAGTTAGGGGGGGGGGGGGGGGGGGTGGGGTAACTAACCCAGCACAATATTGGATACTTGAAGTTTCGTGCAAATAATGACTGTGGATAATCATGATACAGAATGAAGAAAGGGAGGCAAGGTTATCCAAAGGAGATCAAGTGGATTAAAGTGGGGGTTAACCTTGGGGATTATGTGGGGAGAGAGGTGTGTCTTTGGGATTAGCGGGGTGCCTGAAAGCCCCGATTATGATACTTATGTGTGTATGCTCGTCTTATACCAAACAACATACTTCTAAAAGAAAGAAAAGGACAGAATGTGGAGAATGATCAAGCCATGGTCGCATTTCGTAAGTCACAAATCACATGAAAATCTAAACCGAGGGGCGCAACCCCGTTCTGGAATCAGAAATCTAAATGGAGGGGTGCGTCCCCCCCCCCCCCCCCCCCCCCCAAGTGATATTTGCTTACTCGTTGCACTGACTTTGTACACAGTTATAACATTCCAGTGGCTAGTTAAAAATCCGAACTCTTCAATCGTAAATATCTTTTTAACAAACTGGAAATTTGAAAAACCTAGTACATGCTTCTAATCATGGATGGTTATACAGATACAACAAGGTATAAGAGAACCACTATAGTACAGAAGCCATGACGTCATAAAAACACTTTTTTAGAATTGTCACATTTGGACTTCATTTTCAGAAAGAGCATAACAAATAGTGTCCAAATACCGAATATCAAAGGTAAAGGTTACGTATAAGCTGAGATATGCCCATCCGACTGAATTTGACTTCAATGGGCTGTCAGTGTTATAGTGCACTGGTTCATAAATTTATGAACCAGTGCACTATAACACTGATTGCCCATTGACAAAAAAATAATTCGGATGGACATATCTCAGCTAATACGTAACCTTTTCCTTTGATTTTCGGTATTTAGACATTATTTGTTATGCTCTTTCTGCAAATGAAGTCCAAATTTAAAAATTATAAAAAAAATGTTTATGACATCACACTTCACCACTCTATAAAGTTCCAAGTAAGTTGTGCGAATTTGGACAAGTTTGACAACGTTACTATAGATCCCTTTAATTTCAACGAATTAAAGGGGAGCGGCTAAAATAACATTATGACCTGGGGCTGAACTAAAACTATGTCGAATGGTTCATTAACGTTCGTGCCTCTATAAAGCTCCAACACGAAGTGAGGAAAGGGCGAAACTTATGTCAGGAGCTGTCAGGAAATACGATCGTGTTTCTTCGGGTTTTTTCGTTTTGTGATGACAGATACATAACTAAAAAACGAACATACAGTACGTGCAGAGGTTGTCAACATGCATATCACTAGAAGAAAGTCACCTTCAACCATGGGACTTTTTTTTATCAATGTATGTTTTATCAACACAAAAGATAAACTAGATTGAGAACAGCATGAAATAACTTAAAGTTATCGATTCACATCATAAGATTTTCTTTTTACAAAAGATATAGTTGAGGCTTCAATCATATACCAACATCATTGTAAGATTCTTCTGAATGATGTACATATTAGTTTGATAGAAAATTAAGAATCTAGTGGAAAAAAGAGGAAAACTGATGTCAGATTGTTTCTCTATATTGCCCATTGATAGTGCCTACTATCGAAAGCGTTCCGGAACGCTTTTCATTCAATCATAAATATCTCCATAATTAGGGAGACATTTGAGAAATCAAAACCAATTTCTTTATTCTGTTAAAGTAAGCCAAATAACAAGGTACAATAGACAAGTAAAAGCTTTAAGTGTTTTTAATTCAATTTGGCGAAGTTAAAGGGATAGTTGAGTTTTGGTATAGAGGGCGCTTCACAAAATACATTTTTTGCGAGATAATGAAAAACTGAGTGTCAAATTCAAAAGAGCATACAATTTTGATGACAAAATAAACTTTATTTAATCAAAATCTGTTCAGATATGGCTGAAATATCCATAAACATAACCATTTGTAATAAATGTGGGGCCCCACACTTATTCGATAATTTTGAACCAGCCGTTAACAAATTTACAAAATGCTTCCTCTTTTCAAAAATTTACAAAAGAGGTTTTTAAATAGTTGTTGATTATATCTCTATCTAATCACTATTTCAACAAAACATCACATGCACAATATTTTATTTAAAATGGTTGAAACCGATGAGTGTTTAGAGAGCGCCGTCTTGAGTTTTAACGGCTCTTTTTTAATGATAACAGGATCTTTACTAAGTCATTTGTAATTTTGAATTCCTTTCGAGTTATAACTATTAGTTTGTTATAATGGTGCAGATTTTGGTTACTAAAATTCAGTTTGACCAAAACTGTACTCTCTTTACCAAAACTCAACTATCCCTTTAATGGATCACTTTAACAATTTTCTTTTTTGTTTTAAAGGTGAATGACAGTAGTGGGAAACGCCCCACCCCCAAAAATGAAATGTACGCTCTTATTACCAACCATGTGAAATAATATAGTTTTACTAATATGGGATTATACAAATTTGGCCAAGAAACCGCCTACTAATTGATATATTTGCAAAATTATAAATTTATCTGTTGCGTATAGATATCGCCAACGCGGAATCGCGCATACGCTACGTGCAATCATGGATAGTACTAGTACTATCCATTGTGCAATTGACCACGTGCGTTCGCTATACGGGCTTGTCCCCAGTCCAGCGCTAGCAGCGCGGACAGGTGCGAACGGGCGGTAGATTTATACATTTCACGGGCGGGTATTAGATTTCTTCCGATATGTCTGCATTTAACGCATCGTTAGGTTCGAATTTTACCACACAAGCCCTTTTTAGATACTTATTCAGCAATATTGATCAATTATAAATGTTTTCTGTAACTTTCCCAAAACTGTCATCTTTAACCGTACATTTGTAAGAACAATTGAATATGAAGAACACATTTTATAAGTCGGTGTTTGTTATCGCATACTAGTATTTTGTCTCACTCGTGGGGAATAAAAAGAAAACACCTCCTTAAAGGGACTTGGTAACATCGTCCAAATCCTCAAAAACAATTGGAATTCTAGCGGTTCCCTCATACCTTGTTGTATTTGTATTAACAATAAAATCATGGAACAGGTTTCGATTTTTCAAATTTCCCTTTCGTTAAAAAGATGTTTATGATTGAAGTGTTCAGATGCTAAATAATCCAACGGATCGCGAAAACCGTGTACAAAGTGAGTGCAATGAGTTTGTGAACATCACTTTGCATTTTTGCTCATTACTCGGCCATATAACATAACGTCCATTTGACTTGAAATTTTCACACAATACCCTGTGGACATATCAGATAACAACAACATACGTTGTATCAACTATTCATCACTTTTTGCACATGTCAACAAAGTTACTAGATCCCTTTAATATGCTGACACGAAGGCACACTCTTTGTGCATGTATTATGTGTTAACGAAAATGGTGCAATCATAATATTTTGTTTTTATTTGTTTATACTTGTTATCACTCGGAGGTTACATTTCCAATAACAGCAATCCGGTTAAAAATAACCTTGAACCCGACGGAGCATACTTTTGTTGGCAACGCTAAATCCAGGTCACGGGTCAAGAATTTTGCACTCCAGAATGTCCTCGTTGAAGACATCCCTTGACCATAATTATACAGGTATAATAGACGGGACTCAATTGGTCACTTCTAAACTTGAACTCGACGGAGCAGACTTTTGTTGGCGAAACTAAATCCGGGTCACCGGTCAAGAATGTTGCACTCTAGAATGTCCTCTCTGAAGTCATCCCTTGACCATCGACATGATTGAAAATGACTCGACTGGTCACTGTTGGTCATTTTAGGTCGCAGCATTGATCACATGCACCACCGTTCAAGAAATGTTGCACTCTAGAATGTCCTCGCTGAGGTCATCCCATGACCATATTAGGCATGATAGACAAGGGCTCAATTTATCACTCGTTTGGTCACTTCATGTCACTACATTGGTTACATGTGTCATCGTTCAAGAACTTTGCATTCTAGCAATGTTCTTCGCTAATACTAATATAGTCATCCCTTGGCCATACGTCACCGCGTCACATGGACCATCGTTCAAGAACTGTAACTGGATGGAATTCCTTCCCTCGGGCTCCCTCAAGCCACGTTCCTTGACCATAGACATGACAGACACGGACTCCATTGGTCATCTCGGGTCAGTACTAGCCTTTGTGTACCTTTTTATGAAGAAAATTGCATTTGTACCGAATGTTTTAATAATCACAATGGGTCTAGATATACAGACTAGTCACGTCTGGTCGCCCAGACGCCCTGAAGTGACCAAGGGATGCCCTCGCCTCGGGTCACGTGATGACCTGATAGATACACAGTCACTGTCCTCAATATATCTTGAACATCAATCCAAAGGGCCCACACTGGAATAATCACATCACATATACGAATGAAACAACTGCTGGGGGTGTTTCACAAAGATCCTTAGTTGAACTTAACTCTAAGTTTGACTTAAAAAGTATGGAAAACCACTAGTTTCTTTGAATATTGTTGTAAAAGTCCTGTTTCAAAGACATACAATATTCATTCAAATCATTAATATTTTATATTATCAAGGACATTTCATGTTCTTGATGCAACATTTATACAAATTTTAAAAAAAAGTATAACATTCTTTCCTTTTTGTTGTCCTTGAATATAATTATTGTATTCCAAGGCTACAAATGGCTTTCCATAATAGTTAGGTCAAACTTAGAGTTAAGTTCAACTGATCTATTTTGGTTAGAATAATCACTATTGGAATCAATATGATATCAAAACCTGAAAGACTGCCCGGAATCATTCTTGAACGTCCTGTCAAAGGCCTCTCATTGGAAGAATTATTCACATCAAATATTTTGTTAATGTTTTACTTGAAGCCGCGTTACAGGCATCAATGCGAGAAAGGATTATGGGTCTAGCTTTTAGAACTAATCATGTTTCGTGTGAGGGGAGCATGTTATTGTGAGGGATGTCAAGAATAAATAACTATGTCAGAAAGGTCTGAATTATAGGGGACGACAGTATTTAGTGTAAATTGGTATATAGGGTTGTTTACAACGTGTCACCGGTTGAGCCTTATCTTTGTTGACGAGTGCTAAATTAAAATTCATCCAACAGAACAGACATTTGCTGAGCGTGGGACTGGTGTGAACAATGAGTGACATCTATTTTTAAACCGCATTCACACAACACGCGTCTCAAATTCATTACCAATTTTGGGAAAAACTCAATACTAACTCTTACCATACATACCATAGACCTACCAGCAGTGATGTTATGTCTTTTATGCTCTTACAAATTGTCTGTACAAATTGTGTACAAATGACTATATTTTGGGTTATCAATGATGAACATAGGTCGTTATACAGCTTGTTAGCTCACTAGTTGATCACTGCTTTAACGAGGAATTAAAGGGATCTAGTATCTTTGTTGACAAGTGATGAGTGATTAATAAAATGTGTATTGGTGTGGTCTGATATGTCCACAAAGTAATGTGTGAACATTTCACGTTAATTGGATGTTTTTTGGCCGAGATATGAGCAGAAATGCAAAGTGTTATTCACTAACTCATTGTACTTACTTTGTACACGGCATGAAATTATCCCGTAAACAATTACAATCATATCCAGTGATATCTGAACACTTCAATCGTAAATATCTTTTGAAAGAAATGAAAATTTGAAAAACCGAAACCTGCCCCGTGCTTTTATTGTTAATATGAATATGATGAGATATGAGAGAACCACTAGAGTTCCAAGTAAGTTTTGAGGATTTGGACAATGTTTCGAAGTCCCTGTAAGTAATGGACATTCATCCAACTGGCAACGCAGTGTGTGGGGCCGGTGTGAAGAAAAAACAAACGATTAACAGCGTCGACACGGTACATCGATTCTCAGGTTTTAAAATTAAATTATACCACGGTGCCGCAATATTGTGTGACGCAGACTCCTAAAGTGATTATTGCTAGATTCGATTTCGACTCCCAGTCTATATAGGATCATTCGATTTTGTTTTTCTTCCGACAATTGCATTTAGAGACGCAAGTTTGTATGCTAACCTCTGCGAGACAGAGGTTAACTCGACTTGACATTCAGCCAACATAGATTATAGTAAGTGGGACCATGTGAGAAAAGAGACGGACAAGTAGCTCTCTATATATAGATGGATGTGATTGTGATTTCGTTTTATGTTTTCCGTATTTAACATATGCATTTAATATTCGTATTTATTTTTATTTATGCTTGAATAGTTAAATTTCATTTTATTTCGTTACCATTTTACATCCCGAAAGTATACTGTGTTATTTAAAATGTGTGGCATTCTGAAATTATCACGTCCATAACGTTACTCAAATATGAATACGAGAAAATACATACACATGCATGAAAAATCGCAGTAACGATGGAGATAACCGACACGCCTATACCCCTCCACACCACCACAACCACCACCATCACTACCACCACCACCACCACCACCGCCATCACCACCACCACCACCACCACCACCACCACCACAATCCACCACCAGCACCACCACCACCAATACCACCACCACCACCACATCCACCACCACCACCACCACCACCAAAACCACCACCACCGATACCAACACAACAACCAACACCACAACCACCACCACCACCACCACCATCACTACCACCACCACCACCACCACCGCCATCACCAAAACCACCACCGATACCAACACAACAACCAAAACCACCAATACCAGCACCACAACCACCACCACCAATACCACCAACAACAATACTACTGCCATCACCACCACCATCACCACCACCACCACCAAAACCACCACCACCGATACCAACACAACAACCACCACCAAACCCCACAACTACCTCCACCCTCACCCCCACCACCACTACCATCACCAATAGTAATACCATCACCACCTCCACTAACACTCACAATAACAATAGCAACAACAGCAAAATTAATCCTGCCCTTCATAATTTTACGAATGATCTACGATACTGTGAATTTACGGTTGGCAATCTCAAGTTGTTTGAATGACAAAAAATTGTTTTGAATAAAAGGATAACATAATTATATTGTTTATTTTGTCAACTGGCGTATATAACTTGCTCTTCTCACGTAAGGCATTAGATCATATCAACATCTTATTCTGATGTTGCTACGTATTGACATCGCAATAAATATGTCATCCGTTCATCGTTATTCATCATCACATTTATAACGAGGTAACAAATTGACAAAATCATTCAATCATCGTTGGAATTTCAGACTGTCAAAACATACGTGATTTGGGGTATATTAGGGTTGGGGGAGATGAAAGGGTGTCGTAGCCCCCCAGTTGGTAGATATCTGCCCCCTCCCCCATTTTAATGACCCATTTGACAAAACAAATGTATAAAGAAAATATAACACAATAACTGTTATTAAGAATGACATGATATCATGTAAACTTATCAGTATACATTTCATTGTTTGTTTGTTTGTTTATTTTATTGAATCACGGTATACATACACTTTAAAAATGCCCGCTTGTAATGTAAGCAATTAAACATTATATTGAATATTATTATAAGAAGTATGTGTACTGTATGTACATTTAAATGTACTTAAGTTCTATTCAAACAATTTATTTCAATTCAATTCAATTCAAATTCAATTCAATTCAATTCAAATCAATTCAATTCGATTCGATTCAATTCGATTCAATTCAATTCAATTCAATTCAATTCAATTCAGTTCAGTTCAATTCAATTTAATTAAATTCAATTCAAATTCAATTCAATTCAATTCGATTCAATTCAATTCAGTTCAATTCAAATTCAATTCAATTCAATTCAAATCAATTCAATTTGATTCGATTCAATTCGATTCAATTCAATTCAATTCAATTCAGTTCAGTTCAATTCAATTCAATTCAATTCAATTCAAATTCAATTCAATTCAATTCGATTCAATTCAATTCAGTTCAATTCAATTCAATTCAATTCAATTCAATTCAAATTCAAATTCAATTCAATTCAATTCAATTCAACTCAATTCAATTCAATAGACTGCTTCTGTAATGTATGCAAATAATATGCGTATGACGTAAGACAAGCTTAACAATAGTAACTAGGTCCGGCAAGCTCCGGCAAACTTAGCTTGCCGGACCTAGTTACTATTGTTAAGCTTGCCAACGGGGAGTCTGACGTCATACGCATATTATTTGCATACATTACAGAAGCGGTCTATTGGCACATCATGCCCCCTCCTTCATCTCATAATGGCGAACAAAACTTAACTCCTCCTCCTTCCTCTTCCTCCTGTTTACCCCCCACCCCCGCCCCTCGGCCCAAAAGCTGGATAGATTGACATTTACTAATCCAATCAATTCAATTCAGTTCAATATCTTGTTTATGACGAAAATGCCCCTTCCTCCCCCTTCTAACCCTGTCCTCCACCCCTCCCCCTCCACCCTAAGGCTGTCTGGATGAACCCTTACTAATCTCCTGACATACAAACGAACACGTTACTTTTTTTTCTTCCTTTTTTGGGGTTACTTTTTCATGTGATGATGGGCTGGAAAAACAATCACTTGATCCTATTACCTTCGTAGCACGTAATCAGAACTCGTAACATATTTTACTTATGAACTTGATGATATGAACAATAACTTCACTTGAATTTGATTCATGAAATATGTTTGTCTGTTCTATTATTCGTGTTTTTTTTTTTGTTTTTTTTTTAACTGTTGATGGAATCGATTGTCGTTGGAATGCGGTTTGCCCAAGGGCTAGGTCGGTTTCGGGTTCGTTATGAACTTTAGCTATCTCATACAGTTTAAAGGCACTGTCAGGTTTTTGCAGATCGTTCCAAAATAGCTCTAATGGTTCTATCAGTATTATTAGACCGAAAAATTAGTCTTTCTCTTCCGTTTGGTGTTTCACCACTTCATTTTGGGTGGATTGTATGACGTCATAATATTAAAGAACATCCCATAACGAGTTGGATTTTGCTGACTATATATCAGTATAATTAATATCCACATTTTTGACGAAATAACTTGTGATCGCTGCACAATAATAAACACAGTTTATTTTTAGTCAGTGGCGTACCTTTGGCGGACTGATAGCGGGGGGGGGGGGGGGGCGCATGAGTGATTAGGGTGGCCGGGGGGAGGGGGAACCTTACGTGTTTCTTTATTTTAAAAGATTCCCCCCCCCCCCCCGTATGTTTTGTATTGTTTTGGCAAATGATTTGGGGGCAGGGGAGCAAGGGGCACTGCCCCCCCCCCCCCCCCCCTTTAGCTACACCACTGACTTCAGGATTCCTGAACCCTTACAATTTGTCTATGTCACAATATTTAATCTGTGCAGAATTTGGGGTGTATCATTTATCATCTCATAGTCATACATGTCCTGATAGAGTCAAACCTGTCAGTAAATACCACTCAAGGTAAGCATAAAAGGTGCAAAGTCCGTATAAGCAAGAGGTCATTTTATACAGGTGGTCAGTAAAACATGCTAGATGGTACGATGGTTCACATCCATATAAACCAGCACAATAATATGGCGTAATATATTGAATATATATATATTTGAATGGACGCCGAAACCCTCAAAACACCAAAGACAACAATAACAATTACAACATCAACAACAGCAATGACCTTTCCTGATAGTTCGTATCCATGCATGGATAAACTTAATTCTTCATGAACGGTAGTTATTCTGCCTGGGAGGATGTATGTATGTACCATATAAAAATGCGAAACAAAACTGCCGTATTACAACGATAGCAGCTCATTTATATGAAACAAAATAATAATTTCAGACCATCTATGAAAATCCATTTTTTATGTTACGAGCTCTTTCCGTTATGAAATGGTACCGCCACGAGTATTTATACCAATTTAGACATTATTTTGGTAACTGGAATCCTCAAATTTTGGAAGCGCTTGAAGAGGTTATCTAGTGGAACAATAATAAAACATTACTTTTATATATATCAAACCTGACATTGATATGAATTGTTATGAACTTCAGAGATGTAATGGTGTTCATTTTGACACGAGCTTGAGAACGGTCAATTCTTCTGCACTCTGTAAACTAACTGAAAAGCTTTGAAATTGAATATAATACGATATTATTATTAAAATTCTTCGAGGTACGGTCAACGTTATTGAAATGATATTATCTTGATGAAATGCCGTTGATATTTTGCTCGTTTCCGCGAATCTATCGCATGTGTGCCACGCATATAAACTCCATTTTATTACAGGCATCTTTATATATATGCTATAATGCTGTTTTATTATCATATACATGAGGGTGCAAAAGTGTTATTGCACCTTTAATTCTTGCACGAGGTACTGACTTAAAGCATGAACCTACTACATGCTTAAAGCTACAAAACATTGTTTGCAGACAGAAAACACCTCCCCGCATAGCTATGCTGTGCGAACAGCAACACTTATTTAAATTCTTCAACAAAACCTCCTTATTAACCAACACGCTTGCAATCCGTCCACAAATATGGATTTATTGGACATTGCCAGGTTTCGGAAATTTGTCGGATATCCCACGACATTGTTGTTAATTACCTTATAGTGCACGAATGCCAAAATATTTCTCAAAACAACTTTACAGCGTGATATATGAATACATATTTTTGTTAAAGAGCAGATGGATATACGAATAGTGATAACACATCAACCGAGTGTCGGGTAATTCGAAAATTACCCAAAACTCAATAATGCCTTTAACGTATTCTATCTGGCACCCCACTGGGACATTGGAGACTGTAGTAATAGACGGCCTAGGCCTATTATGCTGTTGGCATTTAGTAGATGAATAGGAAATAATATTTCTTTTGTTGTTTCTACAACTTACACGGGGTAAAACAGTTGTTTAATCTTACGCAAACAACATTTAAATGTTCTTCACTTTCACGATCCGAAAACAATGTTGATTTTACCAACTCAAATGAATCTATCAACTCGATATATTGACTAAAGCGATTTAGTGCTAAATGAGTTGAATAATTATGCTTTATTAGTATGATAGATGGCGCTATGCCTATAGTATATTGCTTCTGGAGTTTATTGCTCTTGTACAGGCATCACCAAAACTCGGTAAAACATTCTATAAATCGAAATGATTCCACCAGTGGCGTAGCGTGGTCGAAATATGGGGGGGGGGGGGGGGGGGGGGGCAGACCTCATGTATTTGTGTTTATTTGCACAGATTTTCCGATTGCTTTGTATTGTTTTTGACAGGCACGTGCCCCATCATGCGCCCCCCCCCCCCCCCCCAATTCTAAAGTTCAAAAGAAATAGTAAGGAAATACAAAGAATGTAATTCCTCTCCATAATAATTCATGTCCCCAATTAGTCGCACCACGTGACACCATGCACCAGTGTCATATTGACGGGGGGTGGGGGGGCACGGAGGCACGGAGGGGGGCACGTGCTCATTGACAAAATTAAGAAAACATATAAGATAAGGTGTGCCCCTACCCATGGGCGTCAACACGCGGGGGACCAACACGCGGGGGACGGGGTGGACATGTCCCCCCCCCCCCCCCGCCACTTTTGAAAGTGGAGGGGATTGTCCCCCCCCACACACTTTTTTTCATAAGTGTATACATTATGTATGTTTGATCCATAGATTACATCGATTTCACTCTGACATACATGTATATGTGAAATTTCTGTCTCAGATATGCACCAAATCGCACAATTTCAAGCCCAAAAGTGCAAAAGCACCCTACTTTGGAGGGGGACACCCCCTTCCACACCCTCCCACGCTCGGTCGCTTCGCTCCCTCGCCGATGTCCCCCTCCCCCCCCCCCCCTCTGTCCTCATTGAAAGGGGGTATCATGCGTGACCAAGAAAACGAGTGGTTTTTTTACGATCAGGCGAGATACTCGAGTATCTCGAATAGGGTCTCAAAATCACCCAAAATCAGGAAAAAGGGTATCTTTTTTAGGCTGATGAATTACTCGTTTAGGGTCTCAAAAAGATGAATTACTCGTTTAGGGTCTCAAAAACTCAGCTTACTTGCTTAGGGTATCAAAAATAGTTATCACTTGCTTAGGGGTTTACAAAAAATTGATTACTTGCTTAGGGTATCAAAAATACTTGCTTAGGGGTTTACAAAAAATTGATTACTTGCTTAGGGTATCAAATTACCGATAATCATACTTACTTAGGGTGTATTTTTTGCACCACGCAAATACTCGTTTAGGGTGCTTTTGGCAAGTCCTTGGTCACGCATGATACCCCCCCTTTTTATGAGGACAGACCCCCCCCCCCTCCCCCGGGGTTGACGCCCTTTGCCCCTACCCCCAAATAATGTATGTGCCCTAATCAATCGGACCACGCTATACGCCACTGCATAATAGATGATGAAATCGTGATCGTGATGGTGCAATCTCAGGGAATCTCATGATGTTTAATGGCGAGATGATATAAAGGGAAACTCCCATCTCCAATGTCGATTACACGCAAATTGTTTAATGCAATGAGCGAGATTCTTTCTCGGCATGTGGGCCGAGTGTTCGGTACACGAGAGACTATGGGCGGGACTGATGTGAAATGTATTTGCAATGACTGTTCATCGAGGCCTAGTGGTAACACCGTAGGTGGCCATATTAGTTACATGTTAATAGTAAATGTACATTCTTTCGAGGCGGACCACAAACTAATTATGGCGAAAGTTCATTGCTGGTATATAATTGTTGTATTACTGGTTATGGGTGGTGCCTTCGATATAAATATATGCATGCAATTACAGCTTGATTAATTAATTGGATGCCTCTCATACACACAAATTACGCCCTGTAATACGTAAAGTTCATTTTTAGTTTTTGTTTGCAGTCTTATGTATCTCGATTAGCCTCTTCAGGGCTTTTTACTGAGTTATCCCATACGGACCTGCATCTTATATAATTTGTTTACCTCGACCATCGGATACACATCCTCACTTTATTGTGCACTCTCTCCACTCCCTGGGGAGGTTTCCAGAAGGTGCTACTTTAAAAGTGCACTCATGCTTTTCACACCCTCATTCATGAAAAATACACTATTTAATTATGCGTTGGATGCGCAGGCATCCCCCTCCCCTCCCCACACACACCCCCAAATTAAAAAAGGTCCACTTTTTATCGGTGTCGGGTCAACTTTTAACGGTCTCGGTCATCTAAACCAGTGGTATCGGGCAACAGTGGTCTCGTACTCTCGGATCGCCCCCCCCCCCCCCCTCCTTCGTTTAGACAAGTAAATCAGTGGTCTTAGTCTCGACAAATTTTGGCGACGGACAACCCCCCCCCCCCCCCCCCCCCCCACCACCGCTTACACAACACATCCAGCGGTCTCGGTCCCGTTTTTGTAAATTAGACCCCCCCCCCCCCCCTCCCCTTGAAAAATCTTAGCTACCGTAACGGCCCTAAACACGTTGGTTATATATTTTCATAATACCCCTCATTACCCCTACGGCGGTGACATATAGTTTCAGAAGGGGGCATGAATGAAGAAAGAAATGCATAATGCATGCCCCCTCCCCCCTCCCCCGTGAATTAACCTACTGTACTGCCTTTCTGAACATACAATACCACAAAGGACTAAAACTATTTATTCTCAAAAATCATGTTCATTTGATAATTATTACTTTCGACTACCAATTGTGTCAAACCGTCAAAGGGAGACTGATTTTTCGGTCTAGGTTAATTTGTTAAAGTTCATGAAATTGTATAATACATTCAAACCTGTTTATAAAGCCGGTCAAGGGAGTAAAAACAATGTTCGCTTTGAGCAGGTGTTCTTTATAGCCCGTGGGGGGGGGGGGTCTGTCCTCATTGAAAGGGGGGTATCATGCGTGACCAAGAAAACGAGTAATTAGGGTGGTTTTTAACGATCAGGCGAGATACTCGAGTATCTCGAATAGGGTCTCAAAATCACCCAAAATCAGGAAAAAGGGTATCTTTTTTAGGCTGATGAATTACTCGTTTAGGGTCTCAAAAAGATGAATTACTCGTTTAGGGTCTCAAAAACTCAGCTTACTTGCTTAGGGTATCAAAAATAGTTATCACTTGCTTTTAATAGGGGTTTACAAAAAAAGATTACTTGCTTAGGGTATCAAATATAGTTATGACTTGCTTAGGGGTTTACAAAAAATTGATTACTTGCTTAGGGTATCAAAAATAGTTATAACTTGCTTAGGGGTTTACAAAAATTGATTACTTGCTTAGGGTATCAACAATACTTGCTTAGGGGTTTACAAAAAATTGATTACTTGCTTAGGGTATCAAATTACCGATAATCATACTTACTTAGGGTGTATTTTTTGCACCACGCAAATACTCGTTTAGGGTGCTTTTGGCAAGTCCTTGGTCACGCATGATACCAACCTTTCTATCATTTTATTTAATACTAAAGATACAAAAAGTCGGGCCTCTGTAAGACTTTCTTCACACGATTAAAAAATTTTCTCTTGAGATTAGAAGATGAGTATATTTATTTATGGCGTCATGAATCACATCTCTCGGTATGCCCACCAGGGCCACCACCCATCGACACTGACCTGGTAGTAAAGTGGAACGGAAAATTTTACCCAGCATGTTTCAGCGGGAGTATAATCTTTGCTGCGTCATGATGACGTCATGATACAAAATAAAAACGAGTGTTTATGGCGGTAGAAAATAGATCCATGAAAATGTTCCGTCATCTTTTAAAATGGTCTGATACTGGGGACATTTTAAATTATGACATCATTATGATGGTCATAATAAAAAATAAATAAAACGCAGGTAGAAAAAAGATATGTGTAACTTTTCCATCATCCATGAAGATGGTCTGATACTGGGGACATATAATATAATGACATCATTATGACGTGATTTTACCAAAAATATAATGCGTGTATATGGGGTAGAAAATAGAACCATTTTGAAAAGTTTCCATCATCCAGAAAACAATCCTGTGAGATGTGATATTTTTTCAAGTGTTAGATATTGAAACCAAAATAACACACGACTGAAAGTGTACAACTCCTTCAAAATAAAATTGTCTGTAGCTTAAACACGTACTTTTACTTATAGAGAAACACATTGACTACAAGTGGAAAAGAAGAAAATTATCAAAATTCGATAAAAAAATGGAGGAAAAAGTATGTAAAAGAGTATTGCATCATAAGAAATAAAGCAAAATGATTATTAATATTTAGATACATGTAATATTAAACAATTTAATGTTATAATTATGTTAAGGAAAAGGATGGATAGCACTCCGTCGAGCCGGATTTGAACCATGCAGCGACCTAAGGATGCCAGTGAGCTTTGCCTCTATCAGTCCTCCGCTCTACCAACTGAGCTATCGACGGTTGTTGATTTAACAAAATGATCGGTAATGCCAACTGATGCTGACAATTATCATGATAAGCATGTAAATAAGCACAAAAAGAGGATTTTTGTATATAATGGTTGTCTTGAACAAAATAAGTATGTAACAGTATACATGATATTTACCAGCACGACTAACAATGTTAAGTTGTTTGAATTCTAGGAAATAAAACAATTTCATTATCATCTATTAAAAATCTAAATAATATGATGCAAAATTTTCAATGAAGTTTTTTTTGTTTAATGTAAAAAGAAGAAGTCACTCCGTCGAGCCGGATTTGAACCAGCGACCTAAGGATGCCAGTGAGCTATGCCTCTACAGTCCTCCGCTCTACCAACTGAGCTATCGATGATTTGAACCAAAATAATCATACCAAAGATGATAATTTAATTGTATAAACATGCATGCAAATGAGCAAATAATGAAACAAATAATTATATACAGTAAACTTGATTATTTACTAGCCCGATTTGCAATGTTTAGTGGCTTGAATCCTAGGAAATTAAACAAATTGATAGGTATCTAATTAATATAATATAATAATATGGTTTAATGTTAAATAATAAATAAATAATAATGGCGGCTTTATATATAATGAAGTTAAATAAAAGAAAGATGCTACTCCGTCGAGCCGGATTTGAACCAGCGACCTAAGGATGCCAGGTGAGCTTTGCCTCTACAGTCCTCCGCTCTACCAAATGAGCTATCGACGGTCGTTGATTTGTGCTTGGTTTGAACCAAAATAATGTTTGGTTAACTGATGCTGACAATTGTAAAAATGCATGCAAATGAGCACAATATTAGGGATTTTTCTATAATGGTTGTTTTGACTCGAAAATAAGTATACAGTATAATTGATTATTTATCATCCCGACTTGCAATGTTTAGTGGCTTGAATCCTAGATAAAAACATAAATAAAACAAATTGATTATGATCTAATCCAAATCATAATGATACAAATGTTCAATGGAGTTTAAAAAAAAAAGAATGATGTCACTCCGTCGAGCCGGATTTGAACCAGCGACCTAAGGATGTCAGTGAGCTTTGCCTCTACAGTCCTCCGCTCTACCAACTGAGCTATCGACGGTTGTTGATTTGGGCTTGATTTAAACGAAAATAATTATAGGTTTTGCCAACTGATGCTGACAATTTTAAGCACAAAAAGAGTGAATTTTCTATAATGGTTGTCTTGAAAATAAGTAGGTACAGTATACTTGATTATTTACCAGCCGGACACACCTGCAATGTTTAATCGATTGAATCCTAGGAAGAAAAAGAAAAAAGATTTATTGTCTAAACATGATACAAATGTTCATTGAATTTTACAAAAGAATGATGTCACTCCGTCGAGCCGGATTTGAACCAGCGACCTAAGGATGCCAGTGAGCTTTGCCTCTACAGTCCTCCGCTCTACCAACTGAGCTATCGACGGCTGATGATATTGATTAGTTTTATAACAAAAAGAAGGCAACCGTCCAAATGTGACCCTCGATCAGCATGATCAAACGCCCATATAAAAGGACAATCTTGCTTTGAACCGTTGTTATATGTTATAGCAAAATAATGTGATGTCACTAATTTAATACGCGTGGTTTGCGGTTGCACCATGTAAGAGGGAAGGATTGGTGAGTCCTGAAAAGGACTGTTGGTATTCTCTCTAGGAGAGTCCTAAAAAAGGACTGTTGGTAGTCTTAGAAAGGACTGTTGGTAGTCCTAGATAGGACTGTTGGTGTAGTCCTGAAAAGGACTGTTGGTATTCTTTCTAGGAGAGTCCTAAAAAAGGACTGTTGGTATTCTTTCTAGGAGAGTCCTAAAAAAGGACTGTTGGTAGTCCTAGAAAGGACTGTTGGTAGTCCTAGAAAGGACTGTTGGGATAGTCCTGAAAAGGACTGTTGGTAGTCCTAGAAAGGACTGTTGGGATAGTCCTGGAAAGGACTGTTGGTATTGCGAGGAGAGGGTGGATGGTAGGAGGGGCTGGTTGTCTTGAAAATAAGTAGGTACAGTATACTTGATTATTTACCAGCCGGACACACCTGCAATGTTTAATCGATTGAATCCTAGGAAGAAAAAGAAAAAAGATTTATTGTCTAAACATGATACAAATGTTCATTGAAGTTTACAAAAGAATGATGTCACTCCGTCGAGCCGGATTTGAACCAGCGACCTAAGGATGCCAGTGAGCTTTGCCTCTACAGTCCTCCGCTCTACCAACTGAGCTATCGACGGCTGATGATATTGATTAGTTTTATAACAAAAAGAAGGCAACCGTCCAAATGTGACCCTCGATCAGCATGATCAAACGCCCATATAAAAGGACAATCTTGCTTTGAACCGTTGTTATATGTTATAGCAAAATAATGTGATGTCACTAATTTAATACGCGTGGTTTGCGGTTGCACCATGTAAGAGGGAAGGATTGGTGAGTCCTGAAAAGGACTGTTGGTATTCTCTCTAGGAGAGTCCTAAAAAAGGACTGTTGGTAGTCTTAGAAAGGACTGTTGGTAGTCCTAGATAGGACTGTTGGTGTAGTCCTGAAAAGGACTGTTGGTATTCTTTCTAGGAGAGTCCTAAAAAAGGACTGTTGGTAGTCCTAGAAAGGACTGTTGGTAGTCCTAGAAAGGACTGTTGGGATAGTCCTGAAAAGGACTGTTGGTAGTCCTAGAAAGGACTGTTGGGATAGTCCTGGAAAGGACTGTTGGTATTGCGAGGAGAGGGTGGATGGTAGGAGGGGCTGGACGTTTCGAATAGGTTGACTATCCGTCGTCAGGAGTCACTAATTTGGTACTTCATTTGTCAAGTAGTTGATTCAAAGAACCATATATCATTATTATTGCTGTGACATGGAATGATATAGTCAAACAAGATACATGTAGTGCCAAAACACGACTAATAATGAATTGTGATTGTCGGGTTGTGTTCAACAGACCGACCCTTTTTTCTTTGTTTTCATCATTATTTATGTTAGCTATAATAAAGAATACGTTTTTTTGCTCCCACCAAAACAAAAAAATATTATTGCCAATAAGAAGACAGTTACATTTTTTTCTTCTTCTGGAAGGAGCCCTATTGTATAAATGATCAAATTAATTTTGTTCATGCATAGTATATCAATCTTGTCCAACTAAGTTATTACGCAACAGCCGTCGATAGCTCAGTTGGTAGAGCGGAGGACTGTAGAGGCAAATCTCACTGGCATCCTTAGGTCGCTGGTTCAAATCCGGCTCGACGGAGTAGCTTCATTTTTTGTAATGATCAATTAAATTAATAGACCTTGGTCATGGGGGCGCTGTGTATTTGTTATGGTAGAATGGTTTTAACAAATCCATATTTGGACCTGCATGTTTTTTTTAATTTATTTAGAACATCATTATTTTCTATTTATGCAGCTTTTAATTGTACTGGTTTATTCATATCAACTGTATTTGTAATAGCTGGGTCCGATACTTATCGTTATTTTCTAGTTAGCCTATTATATCATCAGATAGTATATTTATCTAGCCTATTTATAATACTTCTGATTATTTGTACTAAGTATGACGACCTTATCAGTAACCGTCGATAGCTCAGTTGGTAGAGCGGAGGACTGTAGAGGCAAAGCTCACCGGCATCCTTAGGTCGCTGGTTCAAATCCGGCTCGACGGAGTAGCTTCTTTTTTGGGGGGAAAAATGATCAATTAAATTAATAGGTCTTGGTCATGGGGGCGCTGTGTTGTGTATTTGTTATGGTATAATGGTTAACAATTTCCCATATTTGGATCTGCATTTTTATTTTTTTTAGAAGATCATTATTGTCTATTTATGCAGCTTTGAATTGTACTGGTTTATTCATATCAACTATGATAATTTAGAAATAGCAGTGTCCGATAATTATCGTTAGTTTTCTAGTTAGCCTATTATATCATCAGATAGTATATTTATCTAGCCTATTTATAATACTTCTGATTATTGTTACTAAGTATGACGACCTTATCAGTAACCGTCGATAGCTCAGTTGGTAGAGCGGAGGACTGTAGAGGCAAAGCTCATTGGCATCCTTAGGTCGCTGGTTCAAATCCGGCTCGACGGAGTGACTTCCATTTTGCCGATTTTTTTTATTTATTTTTTTTTTTATTATACTACATGACTTGTGATAAAGTTGTATTATTAAATTAAATTAAGATATCTTGGTCATGGGGCGCTGCGGATTTGGTAGAGAAATTATTAAATTATTTCCATATTTAATTCTATCTAGTCGATGCTATGTATAATGATCATAACATACTAATACTAATATTATTTGCATGCGGCTTTGAAATGTATTAACTTCAAATATTATACTTTAGAAATATCTGAGTCTGATAATAATCGATAAAATGTATTCTAGTTCGCCTTTATCATCAGATAGTAGTGTTGCCTAGCCTATTTATGATGAATGTCAATTGTTTGTCCTGGAATCCTGTATCAACGACCGTCGATAGCTCAGTTGGTAGAGCGGAGGACTGTAGAGGCAAAGGGCACTGGCATCCTTAGGTCGCTGGTTCAAATCCGGCTCGACGGAGTAGCTATTTTTGTATGGAAAATGATCAATTAAATTAATAGATCATAATCACGGGGCGCTGTGTATTTGTTATGGTATAATGGTTCCCTTTTTTCCATATTTGGACCTGCATTTTGTTTTTATTTAGAACATCATTATTGTCTATTTATGCAGCTTTGCATTCCTGCATTGTACTGGTATACATCTGGTATCATATCAAGTATGATTATTTAGAAATAGCTGGGTCCTATAACATCGTTATTTTCTAGTTAGCCTATTAGTATTATATCATCAGATAGTATATTTATTTAGCATATTTATGATACTTCTGATTATTTGTCCTAAGTATGACGAACTTATCAGTAACCGTCGATGACCGTCGATAATGAATTGTGATTGTCGGGTTGTGTTCAACAACCGTCGATAGCTCAGTTGGTAGAGCGGAGGACTGTAGAGGCAAAGCTCACTGGCATCCTTAGGTCGCTGGTTCAAATCCGGCTCGACGGAGTGATAATCCCTTTTGCTGAACTTTATATTTTCTCGTGATAGTTTTATAAGTAATGTTCATGATGTAACAACTTATTTTTCCACCTTACCAAATGCTTACGGCGTTTTGAAATTGTTTCGACTGGGACCTTCTTTTGTATTTCTTTTTATTACTTTAGAACTATGCATCAAGCATTTTTAAATTATTTATATATAATAGTTTAATTAATTCACACGCTTTCACGATAATCATATAATATCTAGTATTTTTGTAAGCACTGTAGAGCCGACTCATAAACGTGAACTTTTAATTTGCATATCCAACCGTCGATAGCTCAGTTGGTAGAGCGGAGGACTGTAGAGGCAAAGTTCACTGGCATCCTTAGGTCGCTGGTTCAAATCCGGCTCGAATGTTCTCCTTTTTTTTGGAAAATGATAATTATGTGATAAAGTTGTATTATTAAATTAAATCTAGTTCTCTTGGTCATGGGATGCTGCTGATTTTTGTATGGCAATGATTAAAATATTCCATACTATTTAGTTATATTTAGTAAATTGTATGTAATGATCATTGTGTACCACTGATATTATTTGCATGCGGCTTTGAATTGTATTAACATCAAAGACTATACTTTAGAAATATCTGAGTCTGATAATTATCGATAACATTTGATCTAATTAGCCTTTATCATCAGATATTATTGCTGCTTAGCTTATTTATGATGAATGTTAATAGTGTTTGTCCTGAATATCAGCGACCGTCGATAGCTCAGTTGGTAGAGCGGAGGACTGTAGAGGCAAAGCTCACTGGCATCCTTAGGTCGCTGGTTCAAATCCGGCTCGACGGAGTGGCATGTCTTTTGCTCTAATTTTCAGGAAGTGTATTTTTTTTCTGGATTATTTAGATTATGATAAATATTGTATATCTAACCATCTGATATTTATAGAAATGTCAATATAAATATATTATGGCTGTAGTTTTACTTTTAATTTGAATTATTTTTATTACAAGGCTTTAAATTGCCTACCATAATTGTAAACGTATCTTTGAAAAATTATGAAAATGAGCAAAGAAAATGAGCGGGGAAATGTGAAGAAAATAGCTTTGTAAACCGCCCCCCCCCCCCCCCCCCCGATATCAACGGGATATCTCGGCATGAACGCTCATGAGTTATATCTGACATAGTCATAGCATATATCATGTCATATTTGAAGGGGAAAATATAGAATTATAACTTAAAGTTGGTTAAAGGGATGCCTGTAAAGTGTCTAACTCCACGAAACTTACTTGGAGCTTCCTCGTTTCTCTTCTACCGTGTTGTTTAGCTTATGGTAACAGAAGAATAAAATAGGGTTAGATTTTTTTCAAATGCCCCTTTAGTATGACGATATATATCATTCAGCTCAAGAGCGTTAATGAACGGTCATGAACCTCATAAGCGCATACAGTAATTCGTTGTAAAAGCTGACGCATATTTTCGCTTTTTTAACCAGGAAAGCAGTGTTCCTTTTCGATGAAACTTTCACACATCATTCGGACATATCTTACAATGATTTTAGTACAGGATTGAAGTCTCAAATGTAATTTTGGGCAATATATGACACTTTACAGGTGCACCTTTAAACATTTACTGTAGTATATTTTTACAAAAATGTTTGTTTTAGGATGTCTGTAAAATTCGATTAACCTTCTCCACCGGCCGGTGACGCGACAATCCTCGCGAGAGAGCAAACTACATAGGCCTTTATGAAGTTCACCATAAACTAGAGCGTTCCTAACATGCTGCTGTTTGGGTCCAACTGACTCCTTCAGTCCCATATCACTCGTAAATATGTTAGTAACAAACACCACAGTTTCATAAATCAACGATAAATAAATATGACGATGTTGTTTTTTTAATTCATAAAATTATTTTCATTTGACATTCACCTGTTTTTTTGCTGCTTGGTATAATAATAGAAATAAAATGCCGAACAAAATTCTAAAATTACGTTAACCTGCCAATAGGTATGTTGATGGATATGTTTGGCGTTTTTGCTATGGAATATTGCACCGTAAATAAATATTAATATTGTACATTCATAAATTATTGGTGAAGAAATAGAGGATTGCGTATTATATAGGCCTAACTGTGAGTATAACGTAATATCCACATCACTAACTAACTTCATATTTTGTTCGTATCAAAATACAACAAACGAAAAAGAAGAAAAAAATCCCCAAATTAATATAAATCATAGCCAGTTTTGTGGAACGATAAAACAAATCTGCATACAGTTTTTCAATATATCCCTATTATACTGTATTGCTGAAATAACATGTTAAAAAAAACATGTTCTCAACGAATCAATAAATAAATATATGTTGATCAGTACACATGAAGGTGCATAATGCTTCACATTAACCGGTACCTCAATATTTACCCTCTCTGTAAAAACTGCTCTGCGCAACAAATATTTTTGTAACAAAAAATTCTTGCTCTAGCTGAGCAACAAAATAATGCTCCTGCGGCAAAAAATGTTCGTCAAAAAGTGTCATGTTTTGCCAACAGTTGCTCAATGAATTGAACAAATAATACTTTGCCGGAATTTAGTTTGTTTCTCGTATTCTACGGAGATTTTCTCGGCGGAAGTTGTATTCCCTCAAAAGAGAGACAATACATAATGCATATAGTCGTGTTATATCCCCCGCTTTTTCTGAGTAAGTTCAGAACGTAAATCTCTTCAACCGGTATTGACAGCCTTTGCTTCTATAAATTTTAATTTATGGTTCATTACTTCACTTATGCTGTGCATTCCCCAAAACGAGCGGAATATTTTGGGGAAACATAATTCACCGACTCGATGATTATACTTAGAACTGATGGAAGGGGTCAGGGGAAGGGGACAGTAGAACTAGTTTTAAAATAGCCTATTATATTCACAAAGATGGTCGATGCAACATAAAAGCGAACGGGGATGAACCGTTTTCAAAATAATATGCAAACTAAATGTGAAATATTAAACTAGAAGTTAAAGGTGGACCTGTAAAGTGTCAGATATTGCCCAAAATTACATTTGAGACTCCAATCCTATACCAAAATCATCGTAATATATGTCCGAATAATGTGTGAAAGTTTCATTGAAAAAGAACACTGCTTTCCAGGTTAAAAAAGCGAAAATTTGCGTCAGCTTTTACAACGAATTACTGTATATAACGTGTATGAGGTTTATGACCGTTCATTAAGATTAACGCTCTTGAGCTGAATGATTATCAATGATAGATAGCGTCATACTAAAGGGGCATTTTAACAAATCTAACCCTATTTTATTCTTCTCTTACCATAAGCCAAACAACACCGTGACGGTAGAAGAGAAAGTGTCCAAGTAATTTTCGTGGAGTTAGACACTTGACTGGTTTCACTTTAATGATGATTATAACGTGAAACGAAACATTTGAAGGGGCGCTGTTTATGAAGTTATATCGAGCCGTATACTGGCTATGAACTGCTGGCACTTTTGTTAACTTTGTGAATTATTCCAAATGTATCTATAATAAACAATATCTATATAATGGAATAAAAAATATAGGTGAGAAGTGTACATTTTAAGGGTACGGTCAAACTTAATTTCACATAATTAATCAAAATTTTCAAAAGTAGTGTACAGATTTCCAAATTGATTAAAAACATTTAAACTTTTCAGCTATCTTCTGCTTGGATAGCATCTGTGCTTTCCTTTTTTAATTATAATAATCAAAAGGGCCAAGAGTTTTACATATTTTGTATTATCTCATAGCTTCCGGGGCCTTGTGCTCTATATACCGTGCGTTAATGTGATAAGATCATTGCAGGCCTAGTCTCCACTCATACAACAAACCGTCGATAGCTCAGTTGGTAGAGCGGAGGACTGTAGAGGCAAAGTTCACTGGCATCCTTAGGTCGCTGGTTCAAATCCGGCTCGACGGAATGGCATGTTTTTTTTTCTTTCTCTAAGTTTGACAATTTTAACTTTTCTGACTTTTTTGTATCTGTAATTCAGTCGGAAAATTCAGCTAATTTCTGAGTTTGAAATAATAATAATTAAAAATATTACTTTTCTTTGCTATTACAAAATTAAAAACTTATATCATGCATGTTCTGGGGAAAATGACCTTGAATTTCAGATTCATAAGATTGCATTTTGCTTTAATTTTTCGTTCACAAAACTTACACAGTAAGTTAATGTATGTAAATCAAATAATTTGAATATACAAATGATTTAGTAATAATATAAGATATGATATACGCCTACATGTTGCTGCAGAGTTTGACAGAAATAAATTTCTCCTTGGAGAAAAAAAAACATTATG
>JBAMJV010010283.1:0-14840 GCA_037951105.1 Echinarachnius parma | reverse complement strand
TGGAAGAATTCTCCCCAGAAAAATTAGCTTTTAGTGAGATCGTACCATCTCTATCCATGGTAAACATGGTAAACCCGTCCAACATTAGCAGAGTCAAATCTAGGCGTACTGTAGCCATTATCCAATCACTATTATTATTGTTAGTGAGAAGACCATAATGTTTGAAATAAATGTCCATCACAATTCAAAAGCAAAATACGGATAATCAGGCATAATTCGAGATCTTGGAAAATGGGACAGAAAAGTGCAGATGGGACAGAAAGCACAACTCTTCCCTTTAAATATAATACCAAATAACCTAAACATTTGTCACATCGTAATTTTTTACCCGACTGTACCATTTTTTTAGAGGGAGAATGAATGTAGGTAAGAGGATATCACTTACGCTTGATAATGAGTGATACTTGGTTCACCTCAATCCCTTCCCGGGTGGCGAAGAAGCAGATGTAGTTTCCTTGGTCGCTCGGGTGTACCTTTGAGATGAAAAGATTGGCTGACCCCCTGGTCTGGTCCAGATCCGAGTGGAATCGAGCATCACTAGAGTTATGCATCGTACACGGCCCTGACGTACAGTCCTGGGCGGCTATTAGTTCACTTGAGCCATTCATCTAGACGAATTAATAAGAAATCAAAGGCAGTCAATTTAAAATGTATGCTGCATTGTTAACATAAGACAAAACAAAATAAAATAAACAAACAAAAATGTTTTGATCATTACGCCAGTGACTTGATCGTTTGGTGTGTATTTAATTTTTACCTTAATGAAAGACAGCTTTGCTGACGTTGTTCCGCCCATGTGGAAATAAATATATTTAGACAAGATTTATACACTTGTACACAGCACAAACACAATTCTCTTTCATTATGCAATGAAATGCCCCAATGATATGACTTTATCCATCCAGACTTGCTGCTCTCTACACAGGTGTAGTAAATGGGTACTTGGCAGGAATGTATTACTGTAAATGTTTGATGCGCTTGTAAGGCAGCTCGGCTACTAAGGGAAGGGCCTATAACGGGCCTACAGTGCCATATATATTCGATCCAAAAATAGATCGAAGTAAGTTACAAAATATCTTCGAAGCGCACGTTGGTACCTGTTGTGGTACTAAAACACGTACCTACGTGCGCTTCGAAGAGATTTTGTAACACATGGTGCGTGTTGTATGTATCAGCAGTAATCGAGCAGCCTTCGAACCCATACCTTTCACATGCATTATTTGTGTGAGTCCTGTGTATAGAACTACACAGTAAAGTATGCTATTCTAATTCCCTGGTTTCGCAGAGAGACGCGGCGAAAAAAAGGAAAGAGAGAGAGAGGGGGGGGGGGGAGATATATAAAGTGAGGGTGAGGAGCGGGTGGAATTGGGTTTAGATTTGTGTACATATGGATAGTTCTACTATGTGTAGAGAATGAACGACATGTCATCGCTTAAAACAGGTGTCTATTATGGCACCCTGTGGCGTGCTCAGGGTCGTATTTGGGGAATGCGTTACATGGATTTACAGTATAGGGAGCTGTTACTCGATCAAAGTTTGTCAAAATATACATGCAAACATGTGTGCCTTTAATAATGGTAGTCACTCCTCCTGTCCCTTGTCCTCCACTTCGCCCCGCTCCCTCTCTATCTATGCGTTTTGTATTCTTTCAATCGACCGTCTTTCTCTTTTTAACACCCCAACCACTCTGCAATACCAGGTCTCTTGTACTGCACACTACTTCATCGAAGACATGCAAGTTGTGTGTAGTACCAACTCCTACTTCCATGGTAGTACCAATGAGGTATTAGAAAGGCTTTCTAATACCTCCTTGATAGTACTAGTCTAGGTTCTGTACCTGTATGCAACTTATACACCTTGTGAATCCGTCCCTACAGCTTCACAGTTCAGAGTGGTATTACGAGGCATATGGGGGAAAGGTGTAAACAGGGTCCAGAACCTAGACTAGTACCCCCCGCCGTCAGACCGTATCCAACCAGAAATCGAGCTCTCTCATTGGGCAATAAAGAAGAAACGAAGGTTGTTCTACCAGTGTGTTAGCCCACATTATTGCATGTCGTTCTAGATACACACGAGATACACAACTATTACACATGAAATGTTTGGGATCGATGACTGCTCATATCACTGCATGTCTTTACACAGCAACACACTTACCAATGCATGGAGAAATACCCCTTCGATGTATGTCCTACTAAAAAAGGATCGATCGTTCTTCCATCGATGGCTTATGACTCCATCCGCACGCCATCAACATCGAAAAAGTGACTTCCTTAAGGACTTAGGTTGCCAGATCTCCACAACAAGTTTAAACCAATTTTATTTTTAATGAGACAAATTAATTCAGAGGTCTACCTCAAACAATTTGTTGCGAACACCTCCAAATCCAAGATGGCGTCCAAAGAAGTAGCCGTTTTGACTTGCTATTGACAATTGGCGAGATTTCCCAAACACCACCTGAAATAACCATGATTTTGCAGTCATATTAAAGACAATAACATTTCCTTTAATCTGATACCAAACACAATGGGTTTCAGGATATGTAACACGGTCATTTTTAGCACCAAACTCAAATTTTAGGCCTTTTTTCCCAAAAATCTGAAATTATTGATTTACATAATTCAGCATATATAAATAATTGCACTGGGAGTTGAATTAATACTTTTCAGAAAACTGTCCAGTTATATCAGCAAAACTCTGTGAAAATTTCAAGTGTTTACCGTATCTGAACAAAAAGTTATAATCACTGGAAGTCAGCATTTGATATCGACAAATACAGCAAATTTGTACGATTTCGAACACTATACAGGGTGCCTCAATAAATGTAATTCTTTATTCAAGAAATGCTCCTAAGTAATGACATATTATTTATACCCTTTTTAAGCAAAACCTTCAGTTTTCTTCTTTTATGTCATAAATATGCCGCCATCGGTTTGCAATACACGAAAATAGAGTATCGGAAATTTCACTGCAATAATAAATCCATCATGCAAAGTGCACTATTTAGTGCAATATTCGAATGGGAGGCGTCCATTACAGTTGGATCGGCCATATCTGGATAAGTATGTTTATAACATGATTATTATTCGCAACACCACGGTTAGCTAGACTTTTTCAGGGTTCGATGAAAACTTTGAATAGGCTATTAGGTTTATCGTAGAATAACTGTTTGTACCACCTTGTACATTTGTAACCATAGTAACAACAACAATATAAATACAATAAATCATATATCTGGCTACTACAAGCCGCATTATGATCACTAATTTTCGCGTGAACATGGAAGAAAACAAATCGCATGTGAAATAACACCCTTTACCGGCTATTTTTAAGTTTTTAAAATAAATATTTCTTGATTTGGTATATTTTTGTCCATAATCGGCTGTTGTTACCATGGCTACACGACTACAGTGTAGTTCACAAAAAAATAAACATTCGGCTTGCTGAGGCTTTTCGGTGTTGTACATATTAGTTTAGCAATTGAGTTTGTTTTGTTTTAATACTGAGTCAGACAATTTGTGTAGACCTTTATGGTCTCCCGGTACATAATGTAATAAGATATGAAGGGCATAAAGGGTGCGTACCTTGCGATCAAGATGGTGTTCGAATCTAGATACGCTCTGCACATATTACAGTATGTCCCACATTGTGTACTTCAGTAAGACACTTATTCAAGATAATGAACATGATCTTGACAATGTTTTAAACACATCATGGACACCCAGTATGATTAGAATTCGCAATATGCATGGCATGCGCGTCAGTATGCAGCTGACTGGAATGCTCCATGTGGAGTGGAATTCGTTCATTTTTAGCGCTTGATTTATGATAAATGCAGTTACAAGACAGACACGACATCTACGCGGATGGTGGAATATTCATCATATTACAAGAAATGTTTTTTTTTTTTATTTGTTCATAACTGACTGAAATTGAAGGTGTCCCGAGATTGACGCAATCATTTGGTATACAAATCCTATAATTCAGATTACACATTTTTGAGACACCCTGTACAGCATGAGAAATCGTGCAAAACTACCCGTTTTGTCGATATCAATTGCTGACTTCCAAGAACTATAACTTTTTGTTCAGATACGGTACACACTTGAAATTTTCAGAGAGTATTGTTAATATAATTGGACAGTTTTCTGAGAAGTATTAATTCAACTGCTAATAGAATTATTGATTTATGCGTAATGATGAAAATCAATAATTTCATATTTTTGGGAAAAGATGCCTAAAATTTGAGTTTGGGGCTAAAAATTACCGTGTTACATATCCTGAACCTCACGGTGTTTGGTATCAGATTATAGGAAATATTATTGTCTTTAATATGTCTGCAGAATAATGTTGATATGAGGTGTCGTTTGGGAAATCTCGCCAATTGTCTATAGCAATACAAAACGGCTGCTTTTTTGGACGCCATCTTGGATTTGGAGGTGTTCGCAGCAAATATTTCGAAGTAGACCTCTGAATTATGTTGTCTCATTAAAAATACTTGCAATTAAAATCGGTTTAAACTTGTTGTGGAGATCTGGCAACCTAAAGTCACTTTTGTCGACTTTGGCCCTCCTCTTATACAGCCAGAATAATAATATACTGTACACTAATGCGCCTCGGAATAGAATTTCTAGATTATAAATGCTGGTTTATTATGATTATTATTATTAAAAGTGTGAAAACCGCATGCATATTAATGTTCTGAAATAGATTATTACCTCTAATCGCCATGCAACATGATCCAAGTTTTCTCCTGTTATATCATGATAAGTATCACATTTCAGTGTGGTGGATTTCCCTGCTTCAACTTTAACTTCCTTATGATCATACACGTCTCGACTATCATGACTATGCTGGTATCGCGGGGTGGCAGTCGCAGTTAAACCAGAAATGACAAGTGTAACTGCAGGAAGATGAGAAATATAAATATGCCATTTTATGTTCAAAGTTATTAATCATAATATCAACATCATTTTAACTATACAATCAACGAAAAACGCCCATTAATCATTTATGATAATTAAACGTTAAAAGGACAATGAAATCCGGACAAATCACTAATCACTAAAAAGGATGAATAGACAATTTTAGCACAATCGGTCAAGAAATAAGAAAAATATATATGATCCTTTTGAACTAGCCATTTATTTACATAAGTGACCCCAATTGGCAACACAGGCTGGCAAAGCTGTGGACTACTCCCCATACGTTTTGTACTCATGCATGCGTTTTCTTCAATTTTCTCATAATAATGATATTATATGATTACCCTTCGTTTGAGTTCGACATGTTTTGTATAGAATACATTTATACACAACATCATGAATTTGGGGAATTGAAAAGTGTGATGGAGAAAACTGAAAACAATGGGAACGTTTTTTAAACAATATAGATGGAGTAGTCCACAAAGTTGCCAATGCGAGTCCCCCATAGGATTACATGCAAAGAGCCATATAGTTTTCTTATTTTTGGCCCGATTATGCTTACACTTTTAGGGACTATTCCTCCTAATATACAATGAAACTGAGTTTGATTGGGTTTCATTGTCCTTTATGTGTAGCTGCTCACACAAAAACACAAACATGCATGTCAACAATTTGCAACTCACATGGATTCGAAATATCATTATGACGGTTTAGTTTAATTCTTAGTAATTATAATCACATTATATCAACAAAGAATTGCTTATTAATAATTTAGAACAATTTAACGTATGCTTCAATATTAAACCGTTATGAAGTGCAGTGTATATAGAGAAGACATGGTATATGTCATTTAAAAAACATATTTCGAAGAATGAATGGTATGATGGTATTATATCATGCTCATAAAAAATGCGCGAAATGTGGTTTTTGTACGTAGACCTATTTCCATAAATTTGTCATTATAAAATGGAACATAAATTTAATTTCTAAAGATGGAATTGCCATGAACAGGGAAACTCCATCTGAAGCGAGTATGAAAACATATGGTATGGTATATGGTTCCAACGGATTATATCGATATCTACAATAATACTGTATTCGTAATATATAACTTTCCTACCTAAATAGAAGACTAGCATGCAATATGATCTTCCATCCATGGTGCCAGGTAGCAGCATCAACTTCAACTTCATAAAGCAGTACACAAAAAATCCTTGGAAAGTTATATCGCGTAACCAAAAGTTTGAAAAAAGATCGACTCCCGCTCAGCCTCGGTATAATAACTGAAATGAACCACCACAAACAAAACCGATCGGTCTTATACTATTCCCGCGGGCGGGTAAGCATCTTAAAATCAAGAACACAACTGATGAAGAAATGCGATGATTAAAGATAGTCCTCGCATCATAATACTTGGTAAAACCACGCGGATACCAGGTAAGTCCGCGTTGGCCAGTCGCTTCAATTATGATTTGCGATGTGTTCAAGTACCATTATATATCATGATCAAAACCAGTGATACCAGAAATGTAGATCCTGAGTATGGGTAGATTTATCATCCGAGTACTATACAAGTGAGAGTTATGGTTCCGGTATAAAAAGTCTTGTGATAGTTTCATGTATACTGTTCAGTGGCATACCCATGGTTAATCAAATCTAGACGGTGAGCAAAGGGGGGCAATGGGGGAAGAAGATGAGCTAGAAATGATCATGGTGTTGAGTCTTCGTTCTTTATTTTCTTTGCCTGGGTAGGAGAGGGAGGGTGTGAAAAAATAATTCAGAGGGTAACATCCCCATAATATGGTGCCCTTATACCCCTACCTTATACCCCTACTTTGCTACCCCCACAGTGTTTCTTCTCAAATCGGTGGATAGAAGGTACTGGATATTTAAAGTGTTATAGAACAAGGTAGCAAAGCAAAGAAAAGGTGAAGGAGAACGGGGAAAGTGCTGATGCAGACCCATCCGTGGCGTAGAGTGGACTTACAGATTGGGCGGGGTGGTGGGGGCACGTCCAACTTTATTATTATGATTTGTGTTGTATTACATACTCGATATATTTATTTTCTCTTTTTTTTTTTTTTTTAGTTTTTGCCAAATTGTTTTGGGGCAGGTGTCCAGCCCCTACTCCCAGTTTCACCACTGTTCATCATGGAGGGTTTTGTTGCAAGGGTTTACCCCCATCCCATCGGACTAAAGTTATAGCTTTATTAAAGGGACTTAGTAACATTGTCCAAATCCTCAAAATAAAATTTTAATTCTAGCGGTTCCCTCATACCTTGTTGTATTCGTATTAACAATAAAATCATGGGACAGGTTTCGGTTTTTCAAATTTCCCTTTCGTTACAAAGATATGTACGATCAAAGTATTCAGATAAGAAAAACTCCGGGCGAGTTTTTCATCCCTGTACAAAGTGAATGCAGTGAGTTAGTGAATAAATTTTCACACAATACCCTGTGGACATATGAGATAACAGCACTATACATTGCATCAACCATTCATCACTTTTTGCACATGCCAACAAAGTTACTAGATCCCTTTAAAATGTATGGTCGTTTATATGTCGTTTAAATGTTTTCATCATTAATTTTGCTTTTATAGACACTGATAAATGACATTATAAAACAAGAAACTTTTACCAGATATAATATACTACTTCCGCAGCTAGTTTATATAATAATTAAAACTTACCAAGATAAAAGCTGAATACCATAAGAAACTGTTGAGTGTTTGGGGGGAATAATGTGGTTGTCAAATTGCGTGACAATTTTAGACCTAACATCACTGCTTTCAGTTTCAATCGTTTTTGTCATAAAATACATGCATGTCATCAAATCTAAGTTCATATCATAATGAGATTAATATGAATGAGATAAAATAATTATTCGTGATTACTCTCACTACCCCCATACATGCCATACTAGACAATTTTCCCCGATTATTAAACCAAATAACTTATTGTAATTGACAGTATATGCACTTATAAAACTAAAAGAGTCGATACATAATATCCGATTCCGAAACTTATGACGTACGAATGAAAGTTCTTAGAAAAGGTTATCGTTTAGTGGTTCGATGTCAGTTGAAAAAGGTAAGAGGAAATATTGCTGCGATGAAGAAAAAAAAAGTTGGAAAGTAAAAAATAGATACAGATATAGAAATAAGTGGACGTGGTGTGGTGAGATTGGTCGAAGCGCCCGAGGGGCGGAGGGTGTGGGAGGGGGTACCCCCCTCCCACGGTAGGGAGCATTTGCATTTTTCACACTAAATTATGCAATCTGGTGCACAATTTGGAAGGAAATATGATGAGCTAGATTTAATATGATAAGCATGACTGAAATCTACCCCACTGATTAGACCGAAATACATACACGAATAGATACATAATAGGGCGTCAACAGCTTCTCAAAAGTGTGGGAGGGATGCGAGGGAGCGAAGCGACTGAGCAGGGAGGGTATGGGATGGTATAGGGAGCTTTTGCAATTTTTCACTCGAAATTATGCAATCTGGTGCATACTTTGGAATATGATAAGCTAGATTTTAAGAAAGCATGATTTAAATCTACCCAATTGATTAGACCATACACGCATACATTATAGGACGTCATCATACTCAAAAGTGGGAGGGGGTTGCGAGGGAGCGAAGCGACAGAGCGGGGGAGTGTATGGGAGGGGGTGCACGTCCCCCTTCCGTAGGGAGCTTTTTCATATTGGGGCTTGAAATTGTACGATTTTGTGCATACTTGAGGCATATATTTCACATTACGTATATTTCGTATACAAGCTATGGATTCAAACATACATAATGTGCGATTCAAATTCAAATTAGTTTTATTTCATTTTCTCAGAACATAATATAACAAAATATTGATTTACAATTCAGTACATAATACACATGATATAACGAAAATATTGATTTACAATTCAATACATAATATAAGGGAACAAAATGAGCTTATACAGCAATATAATATATTATACAATAACGTAATCCATTTTAAGCAAACAAAATAAACAAGCCTTTTTCTTGGACTGAAAAAAATGGAGGGATCCACTGAAAAGCATTGCTTGTAAATTGTGGATCCCTCAAAAAAAACAAAAAAAATCTAGCACAACTGGCAATTACAATAATACATATAGAAAAGAAAGCAAAAATGACATACACAAATGAGGTGCAAGCTCATTAAAAAGTATTTTTTATAAAAATTATGTTATGGAAGCCTACGAAGAATCAGAACAATGAAAAGACAAGACAATACACAAGACTACATAAAATACACACGCATACGTATACCACATGCTCTAACATAGAATACATAAATAGGAATAAGAGTGAAGAAAAGCAAAGAAGACAAATAAGGACAAATAGGACCGGGACTTTGTAAGGCCAACTGTTATGCTGCTGGATGATTAGACTTGGCTATAAGGTAAATACAAAAAAGAAAAAAAGGGGGGGGGGGGGGGGGGGGAGGACAATCCCCCCCCCCCCCCCCGTAGGCTCCTGTTGTCACCCATGCACACACATTATACAACCCACTCACACATATTTTTTTTAAGTGATTGTTTATTTCTCCAAATTATAAGCATATAACATTTACAATTGAATACAACATGTCAATGTTTACATCTTATTCATAAATAAGGAATACAACAATTACAGTTTAATGAAAGATAAAGTAGAAAAGATTATCTTACATAAAACAAAAGTACAAATCAAGCTAGTGTCCATAAAATAAACATAATGGAGATTATAAAAATAAAATAAAAAGAACCAAGACATGCTACTTCCTCACGTCTCCTTTACCCCCCCCCCCCCCCCCTCCCACCCCCCTGCACACTCACCCGCTCGCCCTGCCCCGGAAATCTGCTCACATTTCTTTAAACAATAATGTTTACAAATACATAATTATATCAATACTTTTTAAATGTTACAAGTTCACGGGAGAAACATCGCGTATAAAGAGTTTATTCTATCCTTACAATTTAATCTTATTCTAATTTTACCGTTTCCCATTTTTGTAAGTGTAGCCCTAATTTCCCCATTTTAATTGCTATTTTCTTTTCTTGATCCTTATAATCTAATAACAGTTTCTGCATTTTATCAATGGTTGGTAGTACACCCTCTTTTTTAAATACAAATACAAATATATTTTACCATAAAAATGATAGTATTATAACTTTGTATTCTATTTGAACTACCTGACAATCCAACAAATGTATCTCGCCAATTTAAGTCTCCTTTATTTCATCTAACTCAAAATGTTGTGTCAAAGCTTCCATATCAATTTGACATGTAAACAAAATAAAAAATATATGCGAATATGTTTCTTTTCCCGTTTACAGTACGAACAAAAATTATCTTCAACAAATCCAAATCTAAATAAATGATCTTTATTGTAAATTGCCCCATGTAGTAACTTAAATTGAAACTCTCTCTGCCTCCCAATCATTAATGTTATTCTTGGTCTAAAAAACATTCACACATTTCTATATCTGTATAATTATAATTATTTTGTCCATTTCTTATCTGTAAATCATATGAATTTTGCAATAATATATTCTCTAATAAAAATAATCATATATTTTTCTTGATGGTACATCCTTAAAACTTAATTTTTTGTCCAAAAGATATACATTTATATTATAATCTATTAGGTATACCTCACAAAATTGTATCAAACCTAACTCATTTTTCCAATCCCTCAGAATCGCATGATATATCAATTATTGTAAGTAAATTCTCACTTCTCATACCAAGATTCAAAAAGTATGCAACGGGTTTAACATGTCCATTATCAATAATATGTTTCAACATAACAATCCCTCGTTCTAATAAATCTTTATCAAATACCGTCTTATTTTTAAAAATACATATTATGTTCCTATTATTAAAAATAATTGGATATACAACTTAAAATGCCTTAAATTATCAATCTCTTTCCAGGCTTTCAACATTTCCAAATAATAAGGTGGAATCTTCAACATGAACTTCATCTTTTTCATTTCATAATCACATACAAAAATTAGCCTTCCTCCCACTGAACTTAAGCAATAAAAAAAAAATAACTTCCATCCCAAATTTCTTTCTCCATTATAATAGTCGTTTCACCCACATTATCCGCTGCGTTTTAGCAAATATTTCAAAATTAATCATTTTAACTCCACCATAATTCTAATTCTGATACAATGTATACGTTTTCTTTTTATACGATCTTTCCTTCCCCATATAAAATCAAATGATATTTTCTCCACTTCTATATAAACCCATAAGGGGACAACAAGGAGAGATGAAACATAATTCAACTTTGTTAATGCATAAGTTTTCAATAAATGTATTTTACCCATGATAGTCAAATCCCGTTGTTTCCACCAACCTCTAGAAGCTTTTTAATTTTACTTAATATTTCTTTATAATTTAAATCATCTTTTAATCTAAAATCAACTGAAAAATTAACACCTACAATTTGTACTTCCTTAAAAAAATTTCCAATAAAAGACCGGACACACACACACAAATACGCACATACCCTGCATGTAAAAGTAAAGATACCAATTTGGGAGAGGGTATGGGAGGGGGTTTACTCCCTCCTACGTGGAGAAATGTTCGAAATTGGTGTTTAAAATATCACTTTAGCAGTACTTGGTTATTATCATATTTATTACATTATTATGTTATTATGATTATTATGATTATTATTCTTATAATAAATAATAATAATATACTCGATCTATATAGCGCCTAATATGATTGATAATCATCTCTAAGCGCTTTACAATGATAATATTACCCCCGGTCATAGCTATATAGGATACAATGCAAACCAGCACACATTGTGTGCACCATCTACACTCGCTGGGGAGCATTCCTTCCAAGCGGCTCATGGGCATTGAGAAGATCCTTCACATATAGGCTTTCACCTCCTACCGGGTCCCCATTTATACACCTGGGTAGAGAGCAGCAAATGTGGATAAATTGTCTTGCTGAAGGACAAAGGCAGTGGGCAGGGTTCGAACTCGGGATCTCATGATCGGAAAGCGCGTGCTCTACCAATCTTTCCACACCACATTATAATCATTATTGTTATTATGCATTTTATAAAGATTAAACTTTGAACAAGTGTGTATGTGTGTGTGTGTGTGTGGGGGGGGGGACGGGACTCTCCAATAAATCGTGAGAGAAAATATACACTTCGGATCATAACGCAGGCCCGTAGCCAGGAGGCGGGGTCGGGGGTGCGTTGGGTGCGTACGCACCCCCCCCCCCCCCCACCCCCCAAATTTAGAATGGTCCACTTTTTACCGGTCTCGAGTCCACTTTTTTATTGGTCTCGACCATCTTAACCGGCTTGCAAGACTCAGCCTCAGAGATGCCAAGTTCAGAGACCAGCTATGAGTGAGATTGTTCCGGCATTGACGCGCGCGCGCGGGCGAGGGAGCGAAGCGACCGAGCGGGGGGAGGGTGGGGGAGGGTGTGGGAGGGGGGTAGGGAGCTTTCTTGTTTTTTAGCTCAAAATCGTGCGATCTGGTGCATAGTTAAGTTCACTTATTCTTAAAAACAAAATAAGGTTGAGTCATGTCTGATATTTTACAAACCGTGGTTCCGATCGTTTTGAAATGGTCGGAACCCGATATTCCGATTCATTTTTTAAATTTATTTAAAAAAATTCAATTAATTAATTATTATTATTTGTTTTTTCCTTCCTTCTTTCAAACACCCTGTAGCGGCGTGGGAATCACACTGGCCTAGGCGCGCGCCCATTTGTGTTTACTACTTGAATGAAAATTAGCAACGTGTACATAACTTTCTCTTATTCAAAAAATTACTACGGTATAACGGTAGTGAAAAGTTAGGTCATGTTCATGAACAGTAACACTAGGTACTACTCTTGATTCATGAACATTTAATTTTTGACTAACCACTTTTTTATATGAGAGCATTTTATATAATATGCTGATAAAATTGTCCCGGTTTCGTTTTTTTTGTTTGTGAAAAAAATGGTTGCGATGCGTGAGACAGACCCCTGATGCGTGACTCTCACGCATAATGCGTGAGACTTTGTAGGTCTGCAGCCTGTGGTCTCGATCTCGCCCTTCGAAAATTTGTGGCAAGTGGTCTCCGGTCCCGTTTTTGTAAATTACGCACCTCCCCATGAAAAATCCTGGCTATACGGTCCCGTAACGGCTGACTTTCAAGTATTGATATGAGTTTCGAAACTTTCGATGCCCACGTTTATTGCATTCTCGGCAAATCTAATTTCAAAGTCATCGTGGTCATTTTGCTGGCCAGGTTCTCTTTATAGCAAGCGTTCACACAAGGCCATAGCGATCTTTGCATGCGCATGTTTACGGTATAATAGGTACCACGTTAATTTGCATTGAGCTAGCTAGCTAGCTACGTACCCGGTACGGTACGTACCAGCTGCGCTTAACCGGCGCATTGGACCGGATTGACCGGACTTGGCCTTGGACTTGGTTTGCTAGTTGCTTCAACCCCCGCTTGAGCCTTCACAAAAGTTTCATGATTTTGTAAGTTTAGCTAAAAATACTAATTTTTGTTACCAAGTCTAATTTCCTAGCCATTGTTAAACCAGCCCAGTCTAGTCTAGTTACTTTAGGGGGCTTTAGGATGAAGTTCTTAAGATTTAACTATAATTATAAACAGCGGCGCGGTGTGCGCCAGCCGCGCCACCCGGCCGGGCGCGTGCATGAATGCAAAGCGCGCTACGCACGGCGCCTAGATCCTAAGTACGATTAATCGGGCGACCAATTTATTGACAACGATTAATCGTGAATCTGTAATGCATGTTACGGGGCCCATAATATACCTGTCTAGATCTATAATACTATATAGACTGGCTAAGTAATATGGAGCAGTGACTCACCACGGACTGGTGAGTGGTGGTGAATAAAATTAAAAACAAAATGTGATAAACGGATACGGAAATGGCTGGCCATGATTTATCCGATATAGCATTTACAAACACATACAGTACTTACTTAATTCTTGTATGCATACATTTGCGATTAGTTGTTTGACTTTGATGTTTTTATGAAGCTCTCATCCATCTCTGGCTCTTGGACTTGGATCGTTTGCGTGATTTTCTGAGGCTAGCAAGCTATATAGTGACTATACATACAACGGCGTACCTATCTAAGACTGGACTAAGCCTAACTAAGGCTAGCCTAACGTTTCGGCATAGATTTCTGAATCAGGATGTGATTTTGTTTGTTTAGCTTTATCATAGGCCTTTCTTTTAAAGTTTTACGGATGTATTGTTTAGGATGTTGAATTTGATATCGCACTTCGCAGAGCTAAGGCGCGCGTTGATCCGTTTTTGCGATTGGCATGTAGTAATATGGGGGGGGGGGGGGGGGGGGGGGGGTTGCAATTTGAACAATTGTCCGAGTCACCAGTGAGCTGAGATAGATAAACTTAAAGCCCCACATTGGCATGCCCAGAATTTAAAGACTGGGTGGGAGGGGTGTGGCAGTAATAGTTTTCAACCGTATTTTCACCCAATCAGGGGGGTCTATGCCTTAAAAAGATCCCCAACAATCAAAGCTTTTCTTTTAATTTTTTTTAAATTAACTCCGTTTGAGAAATTACATTGCCAAACACATTTGGAAATGGGGATTCCAAATACAGGTTAATCGATGAGAAACTGTATGCGCGAATTGCAGTCTTTTTCAAACTAAAAAAACACAGCTATTTTGAAAGTTGATTATTGATAATTGCGTTATCCCCTCTTTGGCATAGGCGATCCCGTGATGATTTCTTCTTAATTTTCGGAATTATTGGGGGGGGGGGGGGGGGGGGGGGGGACCGATATGTTCGCCCTTCCAATATTTTCATGGGGGGGGGGGGGTCCCCCAGGATTGACGTCTCTGTTATATTGGTCTTTATTACACTCTATC
>JBAMJV010010282.1:0-38953 GCA_037951105.1 Echinarachnius parma | reverse complement strand
ACAACTACCATTCATGAGAGGGGGCAATGCTCCTTTATTTTAATATTATTATATATTTGACACCCAAAATATTGGGCGGGGGTGGATAATACAGGATATATCCCCCCCCCCCCCCCCCCCCACCCCCGTGATCGACGACCATGACCATGACATACGCAACTATACGATTTTAAGAATTCATTAAATATTAGCATGATATTGTTAGATTCTTGTACCGTGTGATGTGTGTTTCCTTTTGTTAAAGTTCAGCGTTCGTGTGTGAACTCAAAATACCAAATTATATGTACGTGTTGAACAATTATTTTCAAATGCCAAATACAGACATAAAAAATACAGACATGAATACATGGAACATGATGAATCAGATTAAAGTTGTCACTTCATTATATAACCATGTGGGCGCATGAATGGTAACGATAGTAAATACACTGATATTGTGTTGCGTGTGCCACTGATGATGAAGTTATGATTATGGAGGTTAATTAATAGATATTGTATAACGGGTAATCTGCTAAACGATAATACATAATAACAAAATACTGCTCACTTATTAGGTATATCCAAGAAGAGGAGGCAGGAGATCAGTTGGTGTACAAATAATGAAATAATACAAACATGTTATAATTGTGAATACATTTTCTTTTTAAATATTTGAGCATGCATATACATTCATGATCATAATTAATAAATAAAACATGTTGTTTAATGGTACAAACATCACGGTACCTGTATAAAAAGATTCTGATATAAGAAAACCCTCATATAACAAGATAATGCGGTGAAACCCAGAAATAGAGAGCTCTGATATAACAAAACCCTCGAAACCTTTGTATAAAGAGCTCTGATATATCAATCCCTCTTCTAACAAGATAATACAGTTAAACCCCGTTATAAAGACCTATGATGTAACAAACCTTCTTATAACAAGGTAATACAGTGAAACCTCGTTAGAAAGACCGCTGATATGACAAAACCTTTTATAACAAGTTAATACCGTGAAACCTCGTTATAAAGAGGTCTGATATAGATATAGATATAGATATAGATAATTTATTGTCACGTTAAAATACAATAACATAAAAATTTGTTGCCGGACATTAAACAAATGTGTGCAAAAGTCAAAATCAGTAAAACAAATATCACAATTATACATAACATACAAATAATACAGTACGAATAAATATCTAACAATATATAACAAAACCCTCTTATAACAAGGTAATGCAGTGACACCCAGTTTTGAGGAAAATACAAAAATTGGACTACGGCATAAGTTTAGGTCGTATATTATATTGTTGAGAATTCTATTCTATTTTTTTTCTATTTTTTTGTTTCTAAGTTTCTATTAACTTACTTTTAAACTGTTTTTTAATTTGTTTTATTATTATTTCGGGCTTTCTTTGTAATTATAAATGATCTAAAACCAGAACGTGCTATTGTGTTTTAATATTTATAGAACTTGAATTTGTCTTATTGCTGTAATATGTCAGATTATATAAACAACTCTTTAATTTGTATGTACATGTAAATGTAAATAAATTCATAGTTTTGTATGGGTATTTATGGTGCGGATACAGTTACTTTGTAGTGCTTTTATATTATATAAATAAAATTTAATCTAATTTTCTTTGTTCACAACTTGAATATTACCAAGTTAATATGACCAAAGTTAAAGTATGTTTAAGCCCAAAATGATAACAGTACCTCTTTGATCATTGGTGGTGATAATAGAGTGGTCAAGTGTGACGTCATCAGAAAACTATTGTTAGAATTTCCAAATTTGAACTTTATTTTCCAAAAGAGCATGAAACATACTGTCCAAATGTTGAACTTGAAAATCAATTGACTTTGTTAAATATTGGCTGAGATATGCCCATCCGAATGAATTTATTTCAAAAAGGAATAACTGTTTTTTGTGCTCTGGTTCATAACGTTACAAATTGTAAAAATATATACTTTTTGCTGTCTCAGCTTTGATACTCTATACTTAATGGTGGCTACTTATATGGTACATTGCATCCTTTGTTGATCCCATTCGTATAACCCTTGTAATTTGTGGCCTTGGTTGTTCCGATTATGGACCAGCGACATTTACTGTAGTAATTAGCATCATTAGCTCTGACTCATCTGCAATATGCTAGAATAATATAAAACTCAAAAGATCGTAGCAGAGCGCACATATCGCCCTTACTCATTCAACAGTAAAGGCTTACGCAAGTGCATTAAGAGATCAGTGGGACTAGGTCTGGTCCTGGGTCATGATCGTGCTCTCGGCCACATAATCTTAAATCTGGTTGCCCGAAACAAAGAGAGACTTATTGGCCGGAATTCACAAAGGAGGTTTGTACAAACCATGGTTTTACCATGGTCTACATCTATGGAATGCTGCTCTTATACAAGTAAATTGTATATAAACATTGTTAACAAGCAAGGAGTTTACATTCTTTCTCCATTAATTTACAAATGGCATTCCATAGATGTAGACCATGGTCAAACCATGGTTTGTACAAACCTCCTTTGTGAATTCCACCCATAAAGTCTGTCATATATGGTGCCCATTTAGGCAAGGAATATTTATTTATTTATTTTTTTTTGGGGGGGGGGGGTGGGGGGGGGGGGGGGGGGGGGGTCATGGGCTCATTTTGAGCCGTGGTATATAACTTTAGGATTAATGAATTAGTAGTGGTAGATATTGGAATGTGAAACAAAACAAATGTATAATATAGTGAAAGGTTTATAATTATATATAGGCTGGAAGGGGAAGTTAATGATGAGAGCAATATGGATTGTTTTTTTTTTTATTTAAAGCAGGTTAAATGGAAAATTCACTGACATATTAAAAGCAAATTAAAACACCCTAAAAAACGTTCTTTCCCATTGAAGGGGCGATAAGTTATATAATTAAACTGTGATTAAAAATGCCTTTTTCCAATGATTAAACTGTCTTAGATTAAACGTCAATGATTAAACTGTCTTAGATTCCATTCCATACTTAGAATCCACCTTGCACATTAGGCTATGTCTGTTGCTTTGTCAGGCAAGCCCTGGGTAAGCTGTTAGGTTTACAGTTTGGGCATAACATGTGGATGTGTCAGCACTATGTGTCAACAGGAGTCGGTTATTTAGTGGAATTTTGTTATTTTATGTTTTCTTCCGTAAAATCAGACAATGTGAATAAGAGATTTGGTTCTAATTCATTGCTACTATTTGCCAAATTTCAATGTTTTCTGTTTTGCATTGTAGTTTGCATGATGTCAAAGTGTATAATACAGTATGATTATAAAGAGCTTGCCTAATCTACATATATAAACATATGGGTACTTGAGTATGTTTGGGTGTGTGTCTTCAGTAATACTATTGTTGGTAATTGTTTTGTATTCAGAAATCTTGTTATGTTTAGCAGCAGAATGTTTTCTGTATGGGTGGTAGTAGGGTTCACGTTTCAAATAAGTTTATTATCTGTCATCAAGAGACACTGTCTTTGTACACGATTACGACTATCTAGTGGATAGTTTAACATCCGAACACTTCAGTTGTAAGTATCTTTTTAACGAAAGGGAAATGTCAAGAAAAAAAAACATGTCTCATGCTTCTATTAAATACAAATACAACAAGGTATGAGGGAAGTGCTAGAACTCCAATTGGATTTAGAGGCACAATGTCACTAGATCCCTTTAATTAAAAGGGTTTATAAGTGATGATACACAATCATAATAATAGCAATAATGGCTTACACAATATAATGATACAAATCAAAGTATGTGTACTTTAATATGACTATTTTTTGTGAGGGGATAAAGAATTGAACTTAAAATTTGCTTACATGGATCTGAATATTAAGTGGGTTTGAGTTCAGTACCGATCAGACTTCAAATGGTTTGAAAACATGTACAATTGTTGTTTTTACCAATCTTTGATTTTGCCCGGAATCTCAGATGCAAACACGTAAGAAAAGATTATTAATATTCAATTCTTTGTATAGAATGTAAGAAAGTTATAACAAACTATTCAACATTGTCTTGCTTAAAACTTCCATTTATAATGATTTTGTATACTAGTAAATAATTGTTTGTCTCTGTACAAAAATATTTTAATTTTTATGTATTCATTATACATATTGTCATAATGTTTATTCATTACTCCTTGATTGTATTCTTCTGAATAAGTACCTAGTATGTTTGTGTGTGTCCGCATGTAACTGGTTTTGCTTCGTTATTCCTGTGGGCTGCAGTGTAAGTTGGGATTGCAGTTTTGTACAGATAAAATCTAATTGAATATAAAGACTAAATAAAGGCTAAAATAATAAAAGCAAGATAAAATATGCATCACTCTCTTAATTTATATTGCGTCTTTATGTTTGCTCGTGTATTATGTATGAATGTGTGTATTTCAGGTTGATGTGTGTGTATGGGGGTGGGGGGACGACGATGGGGATGTGTGTGCTGTGAGCATACAACTGTGTGTGTGTGCAAGTGTGCCGAACTTGTGAGTGTGTTTGTGTACATGTTGTACTTTTAGGGGCAGACTATGAAGTACAAACCATGGGCGTAGATACTTGCGTAATGCCTATTCACCAGGGGGGATGAATGAATAGATCATCCCTCCTGGTGAATGGGTATCAATGACAGATCCACGCCCATGCTACGAACTGCTCCTTTAGTATTCCCAAAGTTCTCTCATAAATTCCATTGTTGATTGTATCACTACTTCTTATGTCATTCTATTCTTTACATGAGGTGTATAGGCAACAACATCAGTCTTTGAGGGGTTGGGCTGAGCTCGAGGTATTTTGCTAGAATATTATCTTTTCCGTTTGCACCCGATAATTACACACAAAAAACAAACATTCTCACCACGAGAATAACATACTTCTTATGATTTGGGTTGCTGTTTTAAAACGATGGGGGGTGGGGGGGGGGGGGGGGGGGGGGTAGTCCCCTAGCCTCTGCTTTATATTGTACGTTTATAATTAGGATATAATAAAGTATCCCGGAATAGACATGCTTTTTGTCCAATTTTTTTCCCAAATTGCCCAAATGTGGCCGTTAAATAAACGGGGGGGGGGGGGGGGGGGGGGGGGGGCTGTACGTCTTGTACGTCTAGTACCCATCTTCCTGGGAAATACAAATGAAAATGTAATATGAACCTTACAAAAGTGGGGGAATTAAATATATCCCCCATGCAGGCCCCGTGCCCTAGCTGTTTTAAAGTTTGGGCCGGGGATCTGATCAGATCGGATGGATGATGGATGTTCCGCTCGCACGCGCCGCGTCAACCGGCCGCCGGCCGCCGGATCGGATCGGATGATCGGATCAACTTCAATTGAAGCCGAGCTCGAGCCCAGAAAGTAGAATGCCTGTTGAGTTCAGAAGATAAGAACCGAAACGAAAGGCACAAATCAGCAAATAAGGTGAGTATTTTCATCCTGTTATCCATTTTCATCGTTGCATGATATTCGTTAAATAATTTCGTAGAACTTGAACGTTTTTAACAAGGTAATAATCTAAGATTAGAATAAGACTCAAGAGGGGTAACCGGTAATCTACCGTGCAAACTTTTATCTGTGTGTGCCCATTGGCATTGCTTTCATTTCGTGTAAGTAAATAGTGCCTATGGCTATAAATATGATTTAGTGACCCCCGCATCGGCACCCTAAAACATTTCCGACAGTTTAAGACTTAAAAATCATTCAAATTTCTTGAAATTGTACTCACATATTGAGAAAATAGTGCAGATTCCGGCGCTAATGTGGTTTCGTACCCCTTTTTTTTTCCTTTCTTTTTCCAACGCTTTATTTGTCTTTAAAAGTTTAAACTCGACTAAATTAGTTGTATTTGTCTTTAAAATTAAACTCAACTAGTTCGTATTACCCACTGCGCTTTGTCCTTATCCCTCGACACACATAGGTTCATTACAATAGGGTTGTGCGGAGATCAACCTCTTCCGCCCGCTGCACTATCCAACGGAAACAATTTTTTTTGTCGGCTGATTTCTCCCTCAATTTACCAGCAAATGCAAAAAAACTTTCGTCTATGTGATCCACAATTAATATACTTTGATAATAATTACCGACTTTGTTGTTTTGAAGACCGCAAAATGTAGAAATAAAATGATTATTTCCCGTCCGTTTTCCTTTCCGATGCGTCCTAAAACACGCCGGTATACTGTTGGACCGGCAACAGTGTACGAATGGCTGGTATTGTTATCTCCAGCGCATTTGCATATATTGCGTGTAAATGGTTCACCTGAGTGAACCATTTACTTTGTAGATGTGTCCCTCGATGGTCTGTTGTAATATTTTTGGCAACTTTAATCGATGGCTTTGAATGCGTCGCGGCACCAGCTTCACGGTCGCAAAAATCGAAATAGCGGGACTTCACGGGCGCAGGACTCTCTCCACGTTCATGTCACCGGTAGCTAACGAGCTGTTCGTGAAGTCCCGCGCGCTATTTCGATTTTTGCGACAGCAAAGCTGGTGCCACGACGCTTTCAAAACCATTGATTAAAGGGATCTAGTAACTTTGTTGACATGTTCAAAAAGTGATGAATGGTTGATGCAATGTATATTATTGTTATCTCATATGTCCACAGGGTATTGTGAGAAAAATTCAAGTCAAATGGACATTGCATGGCCAAGTAATGAGCGAAAATGCAAAGTGATATTCAATAACTCCCTGCACTCACTTTGTACTCAGAAGAAAAACTCGCCCGGAGTTTTTCTTATCTGAATACTTCGATCGTATATATCTTTGTAACGAAAGGGAAATTTGAAAAACCGAAACCTGTCCCCTTTTTTTTTGTTAATACGAATACAACAAGGTATGAGGGAACCGCTAGAATGAAAAATTTATTTTGAGGATTTGGACAATGTTACTAAGTCCCTTTAAAGTCGCCCCAAAAAAGGGCTTAAATGTTGACCAAAATATTACAACAGAGCATCGAGGGATAAGGTTAAAGTGCAGTGAGTAATACAAACTAATTTAGTTGAGTTTAAAGACGAATGAAGTGTTGGAAAAAAAACGACGTACAAAACCTAAGGCTGTCGATTTCGGGTATATTTACTACCCGGGACTCACGATAATATTTCGGGCGAGTCCCGGGTACCCGAAATTTATCCATTTGTTGATTTCGCTATAGGCATGTCACGCCGCTGTGAAAACATGTTCATTCAAGTGACAAAAATGCAGCGCATTTATGACAATAAATCATCTTCTAAAATACAGCAAAGAGGGGAAAAGGAATGAAAAGAAAATGAGAGTGGGCAGATAACTCGGGCGTTCAAAAAGGGGACTATTTGCTTTTTTTTTTCGGGATATCGAGTATCGATTTTTGCGCCCGGGACTCGACATTTTTCGGCGGGACCCGGGTACCCGGGACTCGTCAACAGCCTTAACGAAACCACATTAGCGCCCAGATTCCGATGCGATGATCAGATTTGCGATATATTAAATATATTTTGAGATATCGCCTTCGAACGCGCGCATTGCCGTTGTTTTTTGGCTTCACGAGTCCGAAGTGTTTTTAATACCGTCACCCCCTCAAGTCCTCAACCCTCATTGACAATGCACGCAACTCAAAATTTCTTGTGCGATGTTGGTGTAATACACGGAAATGTATTAACTAATCAAAAGTATATAGTGGGTAGAACGGGCTAACTGGTAAAATAATAGAGTCAAAACAGCAAGCAGCAAATCAAACATACAGGAATCAAACAGGAATATAGGACCCTAGAACCAGGTGTAGACCTTTTCGTATGTGGCGCAATATAAATGCATACACCGGCGCGGCATACGATCATGCCACTTTATATTAAAATGCTCATCAAAATAACTACACAACATCAAAGTCAAAAACTCACCTCGTGAACAAAGCAAAGCATTTCCAATCGATTCGTTTATTCCCTTGTAAAAATCCTGCAGTAAATATGTGATATTTTCCGGTCCAAAATATCACACGGCGATTACTAGCATTGACAAAATCACATTCATCGACTGCGATGATAAAAATGCGATGTGCCGTGCTTTATCATAGCAAACTACCGAGATCGCTGTAGCGAACTGCTGCGTAATCCGACTAAAGAGACGTCAATACAAACAACACGCGACTGCTGATTCGGATTTTAATACCGGTAGTCCGCATAACGGTACATGTAGCCTATAATCAAGTCGCACAATATGTTTTTAATAATATTTTGACATCGTAAATTGATTGTAAATCAATAAAATTGGAAGTAGTACACATCTAAATTAGTTTTCTTAGTTTGATAATATTTATAGATTATATTAAATAGCAGCTGGCAGCGATTATTTTTGGACAAAACCAATTAAATTGTCAACATATTTGACTTGGTGTCTTGAATTTAGCTAACCATATACGATCTATACAAAAGTCACGGAGCCCCGTGCATTACATGTCATGTGTCTACTGCGACAGATGCCGAGCAGAGGTAAGCACAAAATATCAATTTTACGCTAATTTTGGGGTGCTGTATTTTGATTTCACACCATATTCCGCCATAACAATTCACACTAATATCACATCTTGTGACAAATTTGAGCGGATTTTTTTCCCAGAAAGTAAGCAACTGCAAGAAACTGTTTTGTCATTCCAGTCGTATGGATTGTCATTAGTGCTGTAACTGACCTTGATGATCGGATCGTTTGATCGGATCGGCAAATTTTATCGATCTTCGAAATCGGATCGATGATCGGTAGTGCTGTAACTGACCTTGATGATCGGATCGTTTGATCGGATTTGGAAAATGATCCCCAAAACACACAATTTGGGAATATAAATGAATACCAAAGCAACATATATCCATATTTATAAGCCCAAGGTAATCTTGTACGGTTATGCTTTCATTTCAAACTGATTACCTCTTCTTTTACAAAATTACTCACGCCGATTTTGAGCTTAGTCCCATGTGATTAATTTGGCGTAACCTTTCAGAAACACATGGGACTAAGCTCAAAATCGGGGCGAATAATTTTGTAAAAGGAGAGGTAATCAGTTTTAAATGAAAGCATACCCATACAAGATTACCTTGGGCTTATTAATATGGATATATGTTGCTTTGGTATCGATCCGATCTTCCAATTTTTTCTGCATGATCGGAAATCGGCAAAAACGGTCCGATCATGTATGATCGGATCGTGATCGGCATGCCGATCCGATGATCGGTTACAGCACTAATTGTCATACCGTTATTTCCCACTACAGTCGCAAGGGGCTTACGCAGTAAGCCCCTTGACTTGCAGGGGTGGGGTAGAACTGAGGAGAACATAAACGATGTGTTGAGGCGATCAAGTCTGGTAATGCACTACTTTATTGAGGCCAACATTGGCAAATATATACACAAATAACAAAAGGATGTAAGATGCAATTAAATAAAACGACACCGTACCTATAACTAAAATGGAACAACCTTATTCTACAAAATAACCAATAACAGATGAGATGATAATGGCATGTGGGAAAGGTGACTGAACACAATAGAAGAGGTGTGAGATATGCATAGAGAAGAGAGAGAGCTCCAGAGTCAAGTGGCCAGGAATGCCAGGTGGGAAACAATAGAATAGAAATAGCAGCAGACATGAATGAGATGCAAACAGATGTGAATGGAATGGGGTGACGTGACCAGAAGGGGATGAGCATAATAGAACAGAACTTGAACTAAATACCAATAGCAAGAGAACAAAGATAATAACCAAGGGTCACCCAATGACAAAATAAAGACCCTACATTGGTAATCGTATTTACTTGTATTACTCGTAGCGGACGATCTACGCATTATTTCTCCTCAAAATTTCGACCAGGATCAGTTTCTAATGGTAGCGCGCATCATCTCATGCGCAATTTTTTACAACACGCGCAAAAACAAATATCACGCGGGGTGCCGATATTAAAAACAGTGCCAATGTGATTGTGTAGTATGATCAGGCTACCAAATATGGCCCGTGCTGTAATATGGCCCCCCTATTTATCAGCTGATTAAGCGCGTAAACTTCTTTTGCTTATCTATTTCCTTTGTGGTTAAGCGCAATAAGACTCATCGCGCAAGCAAAAAACATCTTCTGCGCGCTAAAAGTCAAGTGTGTACAAATGAATGGGAAATTTGTTTGCACAGCAGCACAGGGGAATAATTTACATCTGTAACATCTGACCATTCAATCGGATCACAAACAATCATAGTTCAATCAGCTATCCGTTCATGATTCACGCGACTGAATTAATAACTCACACGGGAGTCGAAGATATAAAGTTCAGGATACTTTACTCTCGGTATCGGTCTCAAAGTGTAACATAGAACGTGGCTTGTTCAATCATGCATTATTGTACATGTGTGTGTGTGTCCCTACATAACATGCATAGTCTTATTCCAAGACACAACATCGCGTAAATATAGTCTCATTCCAAGACACTACATTTCTCCCTTTTTCAAAAAGATTTAAGTTTCCCTATAATTTAAAACATAACATTTTATGTCTTAAAACTATTTAACTTTTCTTGAAGCCTTACAATAAATGAACAAATATATATGCAACTTCAGTCTGAGTGTACGTTGCATTTCTTTGTGTCTATCTATATTCAAAATTCAAGTGTCACATAACTAACAAAACCTATTTCAAATTATTCCTAATAACCGTGTTTGTGTTTTGTGTATTTTATGCGCCACGTTAATAAGCATGCATTAACAATGTTTCAATAAACTTAAACTAAAGTTCTGTCTTCTTATCTTCCATTCTTCTTTCTTCTTATCTTCTTTCTGGGCAATTCCATAAATTCGGACGTACATTTCACACACTTCAATTAGGTACTAAAGAAGAAGTTAATGTAAATCATACGATTTTATGTGATCAATAGATTGCAAATGATGAGTAGAAAATAATAATATGACTTATTCAGATTTTACCACCTTAATGACCTTGTACCGATTAAAAAACACTGCATGGTCGGACGTACTCAGAGAAAATGATTTTTCTGACAAGAGGATTTCAACTGGAAAACTCTGTGAAGTTAATCATTTTTTGGGGCCAAATCATCTATTACCATGTTGATTAGATTGTAAATGATGGGGAATATAAAAAAAATTGTAATATTTTCCCTTCGAAGTATGGAATATTTACGCTTTATTTTTGTGTCGGACGTACAATGTCGGACGTACAAGACTGCCGTGTCGGACGTACATGTGTTATACCAATGCAAGTCTACTTGCTGCTGAAATATTTGCTGTAAAGAGACACTTTAAGTCATAGTTAGTAAGTAATGTTGTCTTAAATGGTAGATATAAACATTTTATCACTGTACCATTACATTTTGGCAGTATAATACAAATAAAAACACAAATAATCTTTACTAACATGAATATGCACTGATGGGACTACATGAACTAGATTTATAATGTATATTTGAAGTTTAGGGTTGATTTTTCATCACAAAATGTATGTTTGTTGTTCTTTCCTACTAAGAAAATTGTTAAATGCCCTAAGTGAGTCAAAACAAAATAATAATTATACAACGTGGTCCACCTGAAGTATGTTTTTATGATATATTTTATAATGACAGCATGATAGTGTGTAGTATTAGTATGTAAATAGCCATACAAAAATGTGACTATGGAATGTCCAGCCATATGATGATGATTTGTTAGAATTAGGGATATGAATCACTAAGTAATTAAGAGATATTACATTTGAATACACTCTTTAATCATACAGATAAGATACAGTGTGAATTTAAGTGTTTTAGGCTGGCAAAACTCTATTCATTTCAATGCCGTGTCGGACGTACATGGTCGGACGTACGCAAAAAATGTACGTCCGACCACCCATTTTTTCCGTAATTAGTGATGATTGGAATTTTTTTTTTAACTCTATGTGTAGAGGGGTTAGAACTTGCTTTGCATTGACATCCTGCCCTTTATTGGGTTCTTTGTCTTTTCGTGAAATAGAAATTAAGTGTTTTTCCGTGTCGGACGTACATGACAAAAATAGTCCTGATATTAATTAGCTACAAATCGTAATTAAAAGAGTATTTTTCTAATTTTTTTGTGGTAATGGATTCAGAAAGTTATACTGTTTACATCTATCATGGTCAATTAATTATTCAGTCTTTTTTAATTGAAATACATAAAAATATCAAATGGTATGTTACAGCAAAGAAAAATCAGCAACTTCAGTATGCCTTGATTTGGAAGGGTCTCTTGACCTTGAACTTAGTCCAAAAAAATTTTAACGAATGGTTTTTGACAGTTCACATCATTACCTTCAAATTGATGTATTATTTGGACCAATATGATGATTTTGAAATTTTGGCCTACTGGTTGACATATTTATGGAATTGCCCTTCTTCTTATCTTCAGGCTTCTTTTTCTCCCTCGTCCTGCTGGGTTTCTTTTCTACTGTTCCTGTTTTTTTTTTTTTTTTTTTTTTTTTCAACTCAAAAGTCAGTAATGTAATCTTCCAAGTGAGGGGGTGCTTTCCTCATCCTCCCTGGGTGTTGACGAGTGGGTTGAGCTCTCTGGGTCGATCTGAGCGGTGTGGCGTTGTGTGCATCCACTGGAGTAGGTGCATTGGTGTTCGCATCTGGTGGATTGGCTGTGTTGACATTAGGCGGTGTGGCGTGTGTTTCATCACCTCCTTCCTGCTGTGTTCCTTGGAGTATTAAAGAGGAATTCCACCCCAGAAATGTGATATTTGCTATAAAATGAGGTGAATATGAAGAATCGGGATCGAAAATTTGAGCCAAAACGGATAAGCAATAAAAAAGTTATGACAGGACGAACTTTGCTCCGATTTTTAGTATCGTTCGCAATTGCTATCGATCGTGACGTCACTTGCGAGCTGCAGCCATTTTGACTTCTACATGGAAATTTAACAAAATTTAAATTTTCTTCATAACAAAGCAAATTTATGAGCTTACACATTCAAATGAGGTTGCCCCATCGATATTCTTTTATGAATTCGTGAAAAAAGGAGAGAAAAGTTAATTTTTAGCATCGAAAAATGAGAAATAAGTGTATTTTCATGTACTAAAGCCATGGCGAGGTGCTCGTGAATGAGGTTGCATATGGTGGCAATTTTGAAACGATCGCTCATTATTACATAATGTTCAAACAGGTATAACTCCCGTGTTTCTTGTCCGATTTTGATCAAATTTTCACCAATCATTCGTCTTGTTCTGCTTATTCAAAAAACGAATAGTTATATCAGGCCCGGACTACCCCTTTAACTCTCTCCAGTCCTCGTTAGGAGTAGGGAGCGGAGTGTCAGCGTCGTCAATGTTCTGTACTACCGCGTTGGCGAGCTTGAAGTGGCTGGCATCGCGGTACATTTCTCTGCCGTCGCTAACTCGTCTTGCCGCTATGGACGATCCATCTATCCTGTAGATCACATAGAAAGCTGGTTCGAATGCTGTCGTCCATTTGTTTCTCTTGTTCTGTTTGAGTAGAACAAAGTCTCCGACTACAAATGCGTGGCTCTTCGTGTTTTTGTTTTCTCGTAGCCTCTTCCCTCTTTCTTTGTAGTCTTTGTCTTTCTGGTTGATCTTGTCATCGTTGTCCGAACCCGTCTGATGTGGTGTTGTGTGGTCCAGTTTAGTTCTAACTGGTCTCCCCATCAGTGCCTCATATGGTGGTGTCTGTGTGGCTGGGTGTGGTGTTGCTCTATAGCCCATGAGCATGTCTTGTATCGCTATCTCACGGTCTATTTGCTGAAGGTGGGCGATCTGCTCTGTCTTGTTCAGTACCTTCATGAAGCTTTCCGCTTCCCCGTTGGCTCTCGGGTGGTCTGGCGTTACCTTGTGGTGGGCAAAACCTTCTTCTTTGGCAAACTTTTCAAACTCTGTGGAGTTGAATGGTGGTCCATTGTCCGTTTCCACTCTGTTTGGAATGCCATGGGTTGCGAAGATCTTCTTCAATTTGCCCTTCGTGGCCTTGAATGAAGTAGAACGTGTCGTTTCGACTTCTGGATATCTCGTCCTCTTGTCTATGACAACAAGATTGTAGTGGCCATCTGGGTACGGTCCGAGGACTGGAGATAATATGGCACCGGTCGGGCCCTCTGGGTAACAGGTGCTGCGTTGGTTCTCATATGGAATTTTGCGTACACCTCCCGATCACTCCTGTTGTCGTGTATTTTTCCAATCCCCTGGAACACCTCCTCATGCTCCCGGAGCATCTCCTCAATGGTCGCTTTCGGTGCGGAGACCGCGTGCACCTTGTCTGCCAGTTCATTTTCGTCTTTGAGCGACCCGTCCCCTCTCAGGGTCATCATGCCTAATGCAATTGAAGTTTCCCGTCCAAGAAGTGGTGGTGATTTGATTCGTCCCTTTACCACAATGAATGTCGTCTTCACACCTCTTGTCTCGTTCTGGACGATGGTTTGGAATTTCCCTTTCACCTTTAATTCTTCCTGGAGGGTGGACAGCTTGACCGTACATGGTGTCAATGATAAATCTGTCTCTGCTCTGTGTACCAATGCTTTATGTTGGTGTTCGTCCATGACGTTGGCATCAGCGCCGCTATCCAGTTCAACGTAGGCTGCAATTCCTGCTATCTTGATGGGTGTCTCATGGTCTTTGTTCACCTTTTTCACACTCGCTTTGACCGTTTTCATGTGTGCAAGGAATCCGTCATCAGAACTTGTGTCATCTGATTGTTGTTCACCTTTATCTCGTTTTGTGTTCTTTATTTGGTGCTGCTTTCCTTGCTTCTGCTTTCCTGATCTGCATACCGCTGCGTAGTGGTTAAACTTTCCACAGTTTAGACACTTTTTTCCATACGCCGGGCATTTCTCTCCTTTTGCATGTATTTTCTGTCCACAGTAGGAACATGCATTGTGTTGTCGTGGGCCTTTAGTGGATGAATCTTTCTTCCATGTATTAGGTTTGTACTGCCTTGGTTTTACAAATGCTATCGTCGAGTCATCTCTCGATGCTGAGACTGTCATCTCCGCCATTTGCATTTGTACGTCCTCCATCTGGGCAGCTTCACTCAACATCTGATTCAATGTCCACTTCTTATTGATCGCCTTTTGCACGAGAGATGGTGTTTTGATTGTCTGGATCAAGTGCTCTAAGATCCGGTCATCATGCGTGTCACCAAACTCACATTCCGCTGCTTTTTCACGCAACCTGGCTGCATACGCCACTGTGGATTCACCAGCATTCATTCGTGTACGCATGAAGATGTACCTCGCATGGTGCTTGTTTTTCTTTGGCATGAAATAATTGTTCAACTTGGCTTTCAAGCGCACGTAGCAGTCTGCATCAGCATCTTGCCCCTCTACATCAGGTAGTGATTTGTTTAGGCGAGCTATTTCTTTCCCTCCATCACCAGAGCATCAGCTTTATCTTGGGCAACTGTTATCTTGAAATAACGAAATTCACGCTCTAGCCCTTCAAGCCAATCTTCCCAAGCTTTCCCTGTACTGATTTGGTTATCTGTTTGCAAGAATGGAGCCGTTTTCAAGTTCCTTGTTTCCGTGACTACGGTGACATTCGCTGCCGCCATATTGACACGGTTTGCTTTATAAATGCGTTAAGATAACGAGAATCGAATCACAGCGAAGATACGACGTCGGTACTCACGATCACCACGTACTCACCGGCCGCTACGCTGGCGGTGCGCTGCTGCTCGGCAGTGGTGAACTGTGCTGCGCCGTGCGGGAAAAATCACCAGTTCATGCCGCCAAAAAAAATCACATTTCCAATCTGGCAATGGTCGCCATTGTAACATCTGACCATTCAATCGGATCACAAACAATCATAGTTCAATCAGCGTTCCGTTCATGATTCACGCGACTGAATTAATAACTCACACGGAGTCGAAGATATAAAGTTCAGGATACTTTACTCTCGGTATCGGTCTCAAAGTGTAACATAGAACGTGGCTTGTTCAATCATGCATTATTGTACATGTGTGTGTGTGTCCCTACCATAGAAGTATGACTCCAACACTGCCGTTGTAGAACTAGAAGGTAAACTGTATTGCCCGTAGGTACCGTACCCCATACACTTTGTACATAAAACAATGGCGGGCTGACGGTCTTGTTTACGAGCAGTATTGAACGGAGGAAGTTCGTCACAAAACTGCATTGTGGGGAAATAATATGACGAAACAATAAGAATGTGCGTAAGGCGCGCACTTTACCAAGCGCACTCACACTGTACATTTTCTATGGCAAAGATGTCATTAGCGCGTACATTTGTGATTTTGCGCGCGATGAATTTGTAAACAATTTTTGCCCTTGGCTGAGACAGTGATCCGTGTATGAAGAGCGACTCTTCTGCAAATATTGAGCAATCATAAACAGTATTTAACACAAAATGTAACTAAAAAAGTGCGCTTATTAATGGGATAGAAAAGGGCAACACAAATTGATTACGCTAGATAAAGAGGTGGTGAATATTTCACCGCTCAATGTGATGTATTTTATTATTAAATTCCAGATCAATTTCGAAATACACAGCGTGTCATACTTTTGATGACGTTTTGTGACGTAGCTAAACTGCTTCTAATCGCATACATACCTAACCATCATGGCGGCTGAGTTTACCCCCCCTGGTCCCTACATAACATGCATAGTCTTATTCCAAGACACAACATCGCGTAAATATAGTCTCATTCCAAGACACTACAACATCGTTTTAGAATCGGCTCCGATTCGGCATATTTTTCAAGTTTATACAATATTTTGTGGATAAATGTAATCTTGAAGATTTTAAGAACACTTTGATGGCACTTTTATTGGAAAAGTTTATCAAAATTTATCAAAGAAAACGGACCTTTTAAATCATGTAAAAAGGGGGCCATATTAATATTACAGCACCCTCTTTCGATGTGCTTTTTTTGCGCAGTGAAATGCAAATCGCCATTAAGGGATAATTAATGGTTCACTCAGGTGAACCATTTAAACGCAATATATGCTAATGAGCGGGAGATAACAATACCGGCCATTTGTACACTGTTGCGTTCAGCAGTTGAAGCTCTGTTTTAGGACGCATCGGTAAGGAAAACGGACAGGAAATAATCATTTTATTTCTACATTTTGCAGTCTTCAAAATAACAAAGTCGGTAACTATTATTCAAAGTGCACACAGTCAGTGGTACAATCTATGGGACACAATTTGAATAACAAACAGAGAGAAAAGAACAGCCTAATCTAAGACTAAAGTCAACAAATCCATACCTAGATTGAAGCACACAACACTACATTGTAATGCTGCGCTATACGGGAACAATGTGGTACAAAAAAAGTTTGTCAAAATTTCACACAAAATTCTTATCTTAAATTCAACAAAATCAATCATGACTGGCCCTAAAAATGATACAAGTGTTATATGAACTTACCAAAATGGTCCAAATTATTCTTCAAATGTCGAAAAAAATGGAAAATCTGCAGTTTTGGAAAATAAAAAGACTGAGAAAATCTCAGTCGTGATCCCTCTCGAAAGTGTTGCTGCTATCTGGATGACTGTCATGTATTTCCCGCAAGCTTCCCACACCACACATGTTACCGTATCCGAATTCTGACACGGCGTATCCGAATTCTGATACTGCGTATCCGAAATCGGATACGGCGGGCATGCTTGCAGATCGCGAGTTGGCTTGTTTTGGACAATAATAAGCGGCCTCCGCATGTTGCGGGCGGGCTTGCTTTGTTTACGATGGGACATCGAGCAGGAAGAGAAAGAAATGGAACTTATATGACGATTTTTGTAAGTATGACTTATCATTTTGAAAATGAAATTTTGTACAATAAATCATAAAATCAGCTTCAATCTAGGTATGCAATTTTTTTTTTTAGATATGCTGTTCTTTTCTCTCTGTTTGTAGTTCAAATTGTGTCCCGTAGATTTTTACCACTGTGAGCAGTAAATGGTCCATCAGGACCATTTACAATACATTGTAGATGTGGATTGAAGCACATCTACAATGTAAATGGTTCTGGTAGAACCATTTACCTTACAGTCATCCACTTCGCGGTAGAAGTAGGTTTCACTTTTTTTCCACTCTCACATTCCTTCTCTTTCTTACTTCTTTTGTGCTCCAGCAATCCATGAATGGATTGTGCCCCTTTTTTCCTTTTTTTTCTTTCTCTATTCTGACTAAAAAAATGTTCTGCTATACTCTGCATTTTCAGCGGGAAAAATTTGTCAGTCGGGCTTCCTTCGGGAACTGGCAGGAAATGGCTGCATACACACGCCACCTATGGCTGGCTATGGCATAACATATCGCGCGGTACGGTAGCTCTATCGATATAACATGTAAACATGAAAGTTTGTTTACTAGTCTTTTACAAAGCGTACTTGAATTAAGGCTGTCGATTTCGGGTATATTTACTACCCGGGACTCACGATAATTTTTCGGGGCGAGTCCCGGGTACCCGAAATTTATCCATTTGTTGATTTCGCTATAGGCATGTCACGCCGCTGGGAAAACATGTTCATTCAAGTGACAAAAATGCAGCGCATTTATGACAATAAATCATCTTCTAAAATACAGCAAAGAGGGAAAAAGGAATGAAAAGAAAATGAGAGTGGGCAGATAACTCGGGCGTTCAAAAAGGGGACTTTTTGCTTTTTTTTTCGGGATATCGAGTATCGATTTTTGCGCCCGGGACTCGACATTTTTCGGCGGGACCCGGGTACCCGGGACTCGTCAACAGCCTTAACTTGAATGTATGTTGGTAGCAGAGCGTGATGACAGGCTTCACATAATTACGGCGTTAATAGTCAACGTCTTGATGGAAGATTAACATCCGATCTCGAAAGGTCAACACTCGAAGAGAGTGCACATTACCAGCGTCGCGTAACTAAACATCGCTATGCAATGCATTGTATCGCATGTACGTAATTGTGGCGTAGAGAGCGCACTCGGACTCGGACCAGAAAAATACTGAGCCGCCATTACAACACAGCAAGCATGCTAGAAACGTTGACGTTTCTTTGAAAATGGGCTGATTTTTGCCCTTTTGCCAAAATTTTGGATTTTTCAAGTGGCATCTGGAGTAAAATGGTGAGTATATACATTAAACATATGTCTGAGACTTAGAAGGTGAAGCATAATTGTCATGATTTTGCTTTCTGAAGATACGATAATTTGTCAATAAATTTGAACGTGTGAACGTTACGTTCATGCACGTAAGTGAATGGCAATGGGTGTATGTGTGGATTGAAGCTGATTTTATGATTTATTGTACAAAATTTCATTTTCAAAATGATAAGTCATACTTACAAAAATCGTCAAATAAGTTCCATTTGTTTCTCTTCCTGCTCGATGTCCCATTGTAAACAAAGAAAGCCCGCCCGCAACGTGCGGAGGCCGCTTATTATTGTCCAAAACAAGCAAACTCGCGATCTGCAAGCATGCCCGCCGTATCCGATTTCGGATACGCCGTATCAGAATTCGGATACGCCGTGTCAGAATTACATAAGAAGAATAATTTGGACCAATTTGGTAAGTTAAAATAATACTTGTATCATTTTTAGGGCCAATTATGATTGATTTTGTTGAATTTAAGATTAGAATTTTGTGTGAAATTTTCACAAAATTTTTCTGTACTGGCCCACATTGTTCCCGCACAGAGCAGCATAGCTCTGCTCCCTTGTGTGCATTGCAATAGCGTTGTGCGGAGATCATCCTCTTCCGCCTGCTGCACTATCCAACCCAAAAACATATTTTTGGGGCCGATTTCTCCCTCCATTTACCAGCAAATGCAAACAAACTTCCGTTTATGTGATCCACAATTCATATACTTTGATAAAAATTACTGACTCTGGTCTTTTGAGACCGCAAAATGTATGAAACAAATGATTATTTCCCGTCCATTTTCTTTACCGATGCGTTGAACGGTATAGTGTATGAATGGACGGTATGCTCATCTCTAGCGTACTTAGAGTATGTTGTGTGACGTGGACCATAGTACCAGTAGATATTGGTTAATCCGCCTCCTCCTTTTAAAAAATATCATATTTCAATTTGTATTCACAATGAATCATACAATATTCATAATAAGACATAGATCATAATTCATGACCTCATCGTCATGTAATATCAGGAATTATACACAAAATCATTAAAGCGAAATACTGCAACCTTCGTTAATATGAATAGATGGGCAATTCCACTGTAGAACTGGACCCCTGTTCATGCGGGCCCTAGCCCTGCTCCAGCCTAAGACTCCACGGACCTCAATGCTTCTTGTTTGACCCCCTGTAGATGGCAGCCGTAGAACTGGACCCCCTGTTCATGCGGACCCTGGCCCTGCTTCGGTCCAAGAGTAAAGACTCATCGGAACTTATTACATTCTTGCATCTTGTTTGACCCCCCGTAGATGGCAGTCGTAGAACTGGACCCCCTGTTCATGCAGGCCCTGGCCTTGCTTCAGCCTTAGACTCCAATGAACTTATTACATTAATGCTTCTTGTTTGACCCCCTGTAGATGGCAGCCGTAGAACTGGACCCCCTGTTCATGCGGGACCTGGCCCTGCTCGGTCCAAGAGTAAAGACTCCACGGAACTTATTACATTCTTGCATCTTGTTTGACCCCCCGTAGATGGCAGTCGTAGAACTGGACCCCCTGTTCATGCAGGCCCTGGCCTTGCTTCAGCCTTAGACTCCACTGAACTTATTACATTAATGCTTCTTGTTTGACCCCCTGTAGATGGCAGCCGTAGAACTGGACCCCCTGTTCATGCAGGCCCTGGCCTTGCTTCAGCCTTAGACTCCACATAACGAATTACATTAATGCTTCATGTTTCATCCCCTGTAGATGGCAGCTGTATAACTGGACCCCCTGTTCATGCGGGCCCTGGCCGTGCTCCAGCCTTAGACCCCACAGACCTTATTTCATTAATGCTTCTTGTTTGACCCCCCGTAGATGGCAGCTGTAGAACTGGACCCCCTGTTCATGCGGGCCCTGGCCTTGCTTCGGTCCAAGAGCAAAGACTCCACGGATCTGCTGAAGGCCATGCTGGATGAGGTCATTGGGAAACCCACAGGCAAGGTGAGGATATATTCATGATCCATAAGTTTTAACCGGTTCACTACGAGTATCTGAAATCTTCATTGACTTTTTACACAACCCACTCGGTTCCTGTAGTCAAGGGGTTAACAAAAAAGGCATTTGGTGCATACGGAACCATGAGACCATGTTGGTTCCGTAAGTGGTGAACATTAATTGTATTGTTTATGAATCACACATCCCTTTCCAAAGTGTTGGGCATCTATTTATTTTGGGAAGGTGAGGAAACTGTTCTAAACATCAAGGCATTTTGTGCATACGGAACCATGTTACCCAGTTGGTTCCGTAAGTGTTGAACATTAATTGTATTGTTTATGAATTACACAACCCATTGCTAAGTGTTTGTCATCTCTTTGATATCACACAACCCTACTAAATCATGAAGGGAAGGTGAGGAAGGGCATGAGTTCCTTTTGCACCCCCCCCCCCCCCCCCCCACCCCATGAAATTGGAGAAGAAAAAATGGGTATGACTTAGGATTTGGTATAAAACCTAGCGTTAGTGTTAGGCTGAATAATGTAATATTATGAGGGGTGGGGGGGGGGGGGGGGGGGGGGGTTGAAAAAGGAACTCTTTCTGGAAACTTTCCTGCATAAGAACAAAAACTTATGTACATTTGGTGCAAAATGAAAGATATATTGGCGGTTTGATCCTGTTTATTGCTCAGCACACAGCCAGTGACAAACAGTATTTTAGAGATCCAAAACCCTCAGAAATGCCAAGAATTTGCTTAAAACTCAAGTTTGCCTTATTTAATTATTTTGCTACTTATTTGATTTGTTTGTTTGCTAGTTTTCAGACAAGCCATCGTCGCCCTCTGTTGGTGGCAAGGCAGAGAGATCTGAAGCAGAGAGCAAGAAGACTGCTGTCAAGAGGACTGTTGAGAAGGTAGGCATACTGCTGTGTGTTGTATGCATTGCATTGACAATGCATGGGTAGCAGACACTTTTGACTTGCTAGTTCATGCATTGTCTATTGATGTTTGTTCTATTCAGAGAGATCTGAAGCAGAGAGCAAGAAGGCTGCTGTCAAGAGGACTGCTGAGAAGGTAGGCATACTGATGTGTGTCGTATGCATTTCATAGACAATGCATGGGTAGCAGACACTTTTGACTTGCTAGTGCATGCATTGTCTATTGATGTTTGTTCTATTCAGAGAGATCTGAAGCAGAGAGCAAGAAGGCTGCTGTCAAGAGGACTGCTGAGAAGGTAGGCATACTGATGTGTGTCGTATGCATTCCATAGACAATGCATGGGTAGCAGACACTTTTGACTTGCTAGTGCATGCATTGTCTATTGATGTTTGTTATATTCAGAGAGATCTGAAGCAGAGAGCAAGAAGGCTGCTGTCAAGAGGACTGCTGAGAAGGTAGGCATACTGATGTGTGTCATGTGCATTGCATTGACAATGCATGGGTAGCAGACACTTTTGACTTGCTAGTGCATGCATTGTCTATTGATGTTTGTTCTATTCAGAGAGATCTGAAGCAGAGAGCAAGAAGGCTGCTGTCAAGAGGACTGCTGAGACGGTAGGCATACTGATGTGTGTCATGTGCATTGCATTGACAATGCATGGGTAGCAGACACTTTTGACTTGCTAGTGCATGCATTGTCTATTGATGTTTGTTCTATTCAGTGAGATTTGAAGCTGAGAGCAAGAAGGCTGCTGTCAAGAGGACTGCTGAGAAGGTAGGCAGGATCACCATACTGCTGTGTGTCGTATGCATTGCATACACAATGCATGGGTAGCAGGCACTTTTGACTTGCTAGTTCATGCATTGTCTATTGATGTTTGTTCTATTCAGAGAGATCTGAAGCAGAGAGCAAGAAGGCTGCTGTCATGAGGACTGCTGAGAAGGTGTGATCAGAATTTCTGTTATGTTATGTACTGATCATTCTGTACGTTGTTTGATGTATATGTAGGTACTTGATTTCACACATGTATGGAATAGTTCAAGTTTAATTATGTAACACTGATCCCCAGCACAGGTTGATCATCTAAATTAACGTTGGGGATGCGGTCAATACACTAGTTAGCAAATTCAGTATTTATCATCTTCCTTTTGTTTGCAGTCAGCGTTTGGTGACGCCCTGTCAGCTGCAGACACCAGTGTCCTCTCAAAGAAACCCAAGATCGAACCGGACGTACGGCCCTCCAGAATCCAGCCCCGCAAGCCAGTTGTCGATGACGACGATGATGATGACGATGACGACCACCAGGAGGATGACGATGAGGATACAGAGGAGGAGGGAGGGGAGGAGAAGGAGGAGAAAGGGAGTCAGAGCAGTGGAGAGGATGGTACGATACTTAACTTTACTGAGATGAGAGCTCTTGGCCTTGTTACTGACAGAGATACAATCGATTGTAAGTTACGATTGATTGTAAGTCAGAGAATATTTGAGTTTCAACCAATCAGATTGGGGCATGTAGAACATGTGATCTGACTTACAATCGATTGTATCTCTTTCTGCAATGGAACCCTGGCCCCATTTTCATGAAACCCTGATTGCTTAGTGTCTTGCTAAGTGTAATTTTGATGTGCAGTTTATTGAGCAACAAACCGTTTACCTTGTCCCTAACTAGGGTCAACTGGGTAAGCCTAAGGTACCCTGACCCTCTAAGTTAACCTTTGTTAGCAATTAAAATATCTCGCGTTTAATACTTAGCCGCATCATCCAAAATAGACTTTGCAAGTAAAGCTAGCAGGCTTTCATGAATATGGGCCCAGGTGTGTTTAAGATTGCAAGTCGCAATGTTTTTTTTTGTGCAAGTACACGCATTATACAGAGAAGCATAATTTGAACAAAATATTTTCCATTTGATGATGAGATGAGGCTTGGACTAGCCTGAGTATGAAGGAGCTTGTACAATCCGTTATCTCTCTAAGCTGTATCCTTTCTATTGTTGCATCTAGACATCCATGGATTCATAGGGAGGATGACTACTTTATACAAGCATGTATTCACTATAATATGTATCCTTTCTATTATTTTTACAGAAAGAGCTTGCCAGTGTTTGATAAAGAGGATGACAGCGATTGATGGAGATAAAATATTTTGTTAAATCCAAAATGTATCTCATCTAGGATTCTACAAAGAGAGCCTGCCAACTTGAGCAAATAATTTGATCTCTCTAATATGTATCCTATCTATTATTCTTACATAGAGAGCCTACTATGGTTTGATAAAGAGGATGAGAAGTTGGGCAGTGCTGGAGATGATGATGAGATGAGATATTCTCTCTAATATGTATCCTATCTATTATTCTCACACAGATAGCCTGCCAGGGTTTGATAAAGAGGATGAGAAGTTGGGCAGTGCTGGAGATGATGATGAGATGAGATATTCTCTCTAATATGTATCCTATCTATTATTCTCACACAGATAGCCTGCCTGGGTTTGATAAAGAGGATGAGAAGTTGGGCAGTGCTGGTGATGATGATGAGATGTGGCTGGGGCTAGCCTGTGTTGTCTGTAAGGAGCTGGGGATCTCAGCCGGGAATACACTGATTGAATGCCAGGAATGCCACAACCTATATCACCAGGTACAGTCAAACCTCATTATATTGAACACCCACAACGTGGGCTTATTGAATGTATCTCATGACGCCAGGTATCTTGCTATATCAGGGATTATAAACATATAGCAGGCTTGGTGTAGCCTGTGTTGTCTGTAAGGAGCTGGGGATCTCAGCAGGGAATACACTGATTGAATGCCAGGAATGCCACAACCTTTATCACCAGGTACAATCATTACAGTCAAACCTCATTATATTGAACACCCACAACGTGGGCTTATTGAATGTATCTCATGACGCCAGGTATCTTGCTTTATCAGGGATTATAAACATATAGCAGGCTTGGTGTAGCCTGTGTTGTCTGTAGGGAGCTAGGGATCTCAGCCGGGAATACACTGATTGAATGCCAGGAATGCCACAACCTTTATCACCAGGTACAATCATTACAGTCAAACCTCATTATATTGAACACCCACAACATGGGCTTATTAAATATATCTCATGACGCCAGGTGTCTTGCTATATCAGGGATTATAAACATATAGCAGGCTTGGTATAGCCCTGATGGCTGTAAGGAGCTAGGGATATCAGCTGGAAATACACTGTTTGAATGCCACAACCTTTATCACCAGGTACAGTCATTACAGTCAATCCTCATTATATTGAACACCCACAACGTGGACCCATTGAATGTATCTCATTATGCCAGGTATCTTGGTATATCAGGGATTATAAACATATAGCCGGGAATACACTGCTTGAATGCCAGGAATGCCACAACCTTTATCACCAGGTAAAATCATCAAAATCATTACAGTGAAATATCTTTATATTGGGGATTATTATGTAAACAATAAAGTATTTACCAGCGGTTTTATATTATTTACATTATTTGTCATTCAAATACCAAAGGTATGAAGAATTGTTATATGCTAAGGTGTAATCTCGACTGGAAATACTCCTGAAATTGAATCCTAGAACTTTTCAGAAATGTGATCCACTTAAAATTTGCTTGTAGCAAAACATGAAGAAAAAAAACCCTGTATATTCTGATCCTTTTCAAATGGATATACCCCCAATGACAGACACTGATCCAGTCCCTGCATCATGCCAATATTCTGTCTTGAATTTGGCTTTTATTGGGTTATATATCTGTAATTGTATTTAGTATCTAGGAAAAGCTTGTATTTAGTAAAATAAAACCATGATATGATTCAAACTGTGTAGTTAATCTTTTCCCTTTTCCATCCAGAAATGCCACACGCCCCCGGTGACAGACACGGATCCCAACGACCCAAGGCTTGTCTGGTATTGCGCCAAGTGCAAGCGTAGCATCAAGAAAGCAGTAAGTCCATATTTTCTCATCTTATTCCATTTGAATAGTACATGTAACCTGTGCAGACAGATATGACCCCGACTGAAAGCTACTGTCGGTCCGATTTAGTCACGGCCAATTTAGCATGCTGAATCGAGCGAGATTGGCTTCCGTCTGGCTTTACAATAGCTGTGCCATGTCTATTAAGATAGTGATCTCTATACTTTTGTGGTAAAGAGACTCTATTTGAGTCAAACAATTAATCAAATTAAATGACAACACTGACCAGAAATATTTCATTAATAATATTTGTATTTGTATTACGTTTGGTTGACATCAATAAGTCTTGAATCCTGTTCAAATGTGTACCTATTTAACTTAACGTTAGGTTCCCAAGAAGCCAAGTAGCCTGCCAGAGTCTATCATCACCACGGCAACCTCATCCTCACCCTCATCGTCGTCCTCCTCAGGGAAGGATGTGGAGAAAGGACCGGACTCATCACTCAACCTGTTTAGGAGGGCTGACCCCAAGGTGAGTTTCTAAAACATATTTCATAACTTCCCTCCTCTTTTCTTCTAATTCTTTTTTGTAGGGGAACCCCTTTATAACAAGCTTGCTTATAACGAGGTACCGTTTATAATGAGGAGAATCCTTTGGTCCCGATTGTTCCAATGGCATAATGCTCCACTTATAACGAGCTCCGTTATAGCGAGGTAAAATCGATAGTCCCGACTACCTCGTTATAATGGGGTTTCACTGTACTGCTTCATCCTGTTCTTTATGATCATCATTCTGATCCTGCTCTTTAGCCCTCTTCTTGTTCTTTCTCTACATAATATCTTCTTCATCATCATAATCATCATTGCCACCATTACCACCACCACCACATCGTCATCATCATCATCATCAGTATCATCATCATCATCATCATCATCATTATCATTATCATCATCATCATCATCATCATTATCATCATCATCATCATTGTCATCACCATCATCATCAGTATCATCATCATCATCCTCAGTATCATCATCCTCAGTATCATCATCATCAGTATCATCATCATCATCATCATCATCATCATCATCCTCAGTATCATCATCATCAGTATCATCATTATCATCATTATCATCATCATTATCATCATCAGTATCATCATCATCATTATCATCATAAATTATTATCACTGTCATTTATCCACCCCCCTCCCGCCACAAGTAATTTCATGAAGCAGTTTTAACCAATAAGATTTCTGTTCATTCTAGCCATCACCGACCTCAACCACCAGTAAACAACAGCCGTTTGGTGGACTAGCCAGCTACGCAGCTAACCTCACAAACAGACAACACTCCTCGTCCTCCAAACCAGCCCAAACCGGATCCAGCCGCATCATAACCAGTGGAAGCAGCAGCAAACAAGGCAGTATTTCTAGCAGCAGCAGCAGTTTGAAGCCGGGAGCTATTACCAGCAGAAGTTCCAGCATTTCAGGTACGTCACGTGTTAATTTGCATCACATCTAACGATTTTAGTAGCAGTAATTTCAAGCCAGGTGTTATTACTAGCAGCTTCTAAGTCCTTTAATATTGAATATTTAACTTCTATTGTGTAATTTAATATTCCATTTTGATATTATTAACAGATACTTGTCTATACACTTAACTAAGGGCAGTAATACTAATGCAGGTGTCATTTGTGTGACGCACCTCTTGACCCCCAGGAAAGGTGCGTAATTGTACGGATATGTGTCACCCTTTCATGAACCATGATGCACCCTCCGTCAGAAAAAGTGACTCACCATTAGGAAAAATTGATGCATATTTGAGTCAAAATTGTAACGCCCCATTTCATGAAAATGGTCCTATTGACGAACCATGTGACGCACCCATGGTAAATTAACAGACTATGACACACACATGGGTCAGTGTTGTGACTGACCTTTTGCTTCCATGACAGCACTGTGCGTCATCACTATGGGAGTACACGACGCATCCATGACGCACCTCCCCCGGGGGTCAAGAGGTGCGTCATACAAATGACACCTGCATAAGAGCGTGTTCTCACTACGCCTGTTTGATAACAGGACATGGACTCGGCCCTACATGGAGTCCACTTCCAACCCCAAGTGGACCCGATACTACATCGGTGTTTTTAGGGATTTTTGCTATAATACTGATGCGCTGGCAAGGCGTGTTGTCAGTAGGGGAAACAACTGACAAGTCCTTCCACTTATATTTATATCTTTCTACCTATATTTACTTTATCTAATTCAGTATCACAATCTTTCTATTGACAGGCATTAGTAGCAGCCGCCACACATCCATCAAGACGCAAAGTATCCAACGCTCATGTTTGTCATCCACTTACAGTGGTTAAGTTTATCTATTTATTTATATCTTTCTACTTATATTTATCTCATTTATTGTCACTATCTTTGTATTGATGCAGGCACTAGCAGCAATCGCCTCGCATCCATCAAGACTCAAGGCATCCAGCGCTCCTCATCGCAGTCCAGTTCGAAGTCCTCTTCCTCTTCCACACCGGTCGTCTCATCGGCTGCAGCCAAGGCCATCACCAGCGGGTCCTCATCGATGTCCAGTTCATCCTCTAAAGCGATGCCACAGACGAGCACCGAATCGGCAATGAAACGACTGCAAATGATGAAGAAAAAGGCCTCCAAGCGATGAATGTTTGACCTTTGCTTATGCCAGTCTCTGCACCGGTTGTCTTATCAGCTGCGGGGAATGATGCAAATGATGAATGCAATTAACTCTGACTTGCTAAATGTATTGTTGAACAACTGCATAAAGGGATCTGATATAACAAACCCTCTTTGCATACCACAGTGGAAGGTTGATAAGAATCAGCTGTACATGATGAAGATAGAGGCCTCCAAACAATGAATGTTTGACATTTGCTGATGCCAGTCTCCGCACCCGTTATCTCGTCAGCTGCGGGGAATGATGCATATGATGGAGAAAAAGGCCTCCAAACGATGAATACAATCAACTCTGACTTGTACTGTGGAACCACTGCCCATATGGGTCCGACTGATACACGCACAATAAAGCAAGAAATTAGACGTACCCTTGTTTAGGTAATTTCTTGTTTCATTGTGTGTATCACTTGTCTTGTACACGGTTGTTATTTTGTAAAAGAATATGCAACATTGTGTTGTAATGTTAGTGCAAATGAAATAATGCAGTTTCTTATTTTATTCTATCATTAACCCTAATCGGGCCGGCCGGGGTATTTTGGCATTGCTCTGGACGGGGGTGGGGGGGGGGGGGATTCCACCCCCACGCTCGGCCGTCGAACGCCGGCCGCCACAAAATTTGGCACGCAGGTAGCTTGCAACATTATGTACAAGATTGCATTGTGATTTGTTTGATTGATTATCAAATTCATGCATGAATCACTGTATTGTCTGTAAATCACTAAATATTGCTCCGAATATCATGACGTGTTTGCCCTGTTAGCGTGAGTTCCACCTCGGTGGAAATCAACTGGTCACATTTTTTTCTGATGTTGACACTTTTATCTCTTCAGGCAACAATCCCATGCTGTTTTAACTGCCTCCTCCCCCCAGGCCTAGTGCTATTATAGAGATAATCTTCTCTGGGCTGCAGTTCACTGTATGACCACTAGTCTATGTTTGCAGACCTCTTCATTCTTATTATGACCTATAAACATTCAGACAGCATGTCTATTTAAGTTGTCTGTAGCAGTTATCCTGCCTGTAGACTGTAGTGGACACTAAACTAAATTAATTCTAAAAGTAAAACACCAGTCTCTTTTGAGGCCAAAAACTTAACCAAGTGAGTAGCATTTATTAAACAATCATTCTGGTAAATGTGCAGTGAAAGAATTTAGCAATGTTTTCCCCAGGATGAGAATTCTCTCTCCCAGTCTCTTTTATACACACATCTCGCAAACCTTATATAATACTCACACAACCAATGTTATAACCTACAGTATACTTTTACTGAGTTTAATTACTAAGACTAACACTAAAACACTTCTGGTCTAGCTCGGGTCCACTGGCCAACGACCTTGACATACCTCCTCTCTTTCTCCTCACTTCCTCCTCTTGCTGCCAGTAAATTGACACATCAGCGCCTAGAGGCTAGTGATAAGAGCGAACAGGGATCAAATAAATTCCCCAAGGTCCAATCTGAACTAGCTTGACAGTGGAAAACCCAGACCGCTCGCCAGCGCTGAGGAGAGGTAGTCCCCTAACTACTGTGTAACCTAATGGCTAATTTTGTCCATAAATATTGAATATTAAAAATTGCAACAACCACAACTTTGCTGTATTTCTTTGTTTTTGGAATTTCTAAGGTATTTCCTTTTTTTCGACTTTTATTTTTAAACTGTTTTTCTTCAAGGGAATACATTATTGACCATTATACAACCATGTTTAGCCAAAACTTAAATGATTGCAGTGATTAGAATGAAAAATAATGTAGGTTTTCTGTAAACATCAATTTCCATAGGATTGCGTGACTAGGTTGCCTGACTTTAAACGGTATACCCGGTCGTCGCAAAATTGGTCTCAAAAGTTGAGACCAATGATGAACCTCAAGTTGGAAGGCAGTACCTGCGCGTTGCGAAATTATCACCCGAAAAGTTGAGGGAGGGGAGTGAAAAGTTCAAACATAGTGGTACGGAGGGTGTGTTAGTAATATTATATCTTTGCATCAGTGACGTGTGATGCCATGCATGAGATTATGATTATCGTTTGCATGTATGTATAGTTGTGTGTATGTGTGTGTCCGTGTGTCTGAAGGCTAGAGAGTATATCAAATAGGACTATTTAACTTTCACAATGATGTCGATGCAAATTATGACCCCTCGCCGGACACTTACCTCTGTCACACCGACCTCCCTATTATGATCCCTCACTGGATACTTACCCCTGTCACACCAACCTCCCAATTAGGACTCCTAGCTGGACATTTACCTCTCTCACACCAACCTCCCAATTAGGATCCCTAACTGGACACTTAACTCTGTCTCACCGACCTCTCAATTAGGATCCCTCGCTGGACACTAACCTCTGTCACACCGACCTCCCAATTAGGTTCCCTCGCTGGACACCGACCTCTGTCACACCAACCTCCTGATTATGATCCCTCACTGGATACTTGCCCCTGTCACACCAACCTCCCAATTAGGATTCCTAGCTGGACATTTACCTCTCTCACACCGACCTCCCAATTAGGATCCCTAGCTGGACACTTAACTCTGTCTCACCGACCTCTCAATTAGGATCCCTCGCTGGACACTTACCTCTGTCACACCGGCTTCCCAATTATGATCCCTAGCTGGACACTTACCTCTGTCACACCGACCTCCTGATTATGATCCCTCGCTGGACACTTACCTCTGTCACACCGACCTCCCGATTAAATGATATCTAGCTGGACACTTACCTCTGTCACACCGACCTCCCAATTAGGATCCCTAGCTGGATACTAACCCCTGTCACACCGACCTCCCAATTAGGATCCCTATCTGGACACTTACCTCTGTCACACCGACCTCCCAATTAGGATCCCTCGCTGGATACTAACCCCTGTCACACCGACCTCCCAATTAGGATTCCTAACTGGACACTTACCTCTGTCACACCGACCTCCCAATTAGGATCCCTCGCTGGATACTAACCCCTGTCACACCGACCTCCCAATTAGGATCCCTCGCTGGATACTAACCCCTGTCTCACCGACCTCCCAATTATGATCCCTAGCTGGACATTTACCTCTCTCACACAGACCTCCCAATTAGGATCACTAGCTGGACACTTACCCCTGTCTCACTGACCTCCCAATTATGACCCCTTGCTGGACACTTACCCGTGTTATACCGACCTCCCAATTAGGATCCCTCGCTGGACACGTACCTCTGTCACACCGACCTCACGATTAGGACCCCTTGCTGGACACTTACCCCTGTCACACCGACCTCACGATTAGGGTCCCTAGCTGGACATTTACCCCTGTCACACCGATCTCACGATTAGGGTCCCTAGCTGGACACTTACCCCTGTCACACCGATCTCACGATTAGGATCAATAGCTGGACACTTACCCCTGTCACACCGATCTCACGATTAGGGTCCCTAGCTGGATACTTACCCTTGTCACACTGACCTCACGATTAGGGTCCCTAGCTGGACACGAACCTCTGTCACACCGACCTCACGATTATGAATAACTCGATGGACACTTACCCCGGTCGCACCGATCTCACGATTAGGATCCCTCGCTGGACACTTACCCCTGTCACACCGACCTCACGATTATGATCCCTCGCTGGACACATACCTCTGTCACACCGTCTCGGTACCAAAATAAAGAGGACAAAATTACCTTTCTTATAATGCAAGAAACATTTTGAATATTAGACGGGAAAATAGGGCCTTTTTTGTGTTTCTTGACAACTTAATTTTTCCACTTTTAGCTATATTTGATTATTTGCGTTTGCTCGTAAGGCACATAACACCAAAGACGCTTAATGGAAAGACCGACCACTGTACAATTATCCTGTACAAAGTGAATGGGCAGAGCGCGATGTACAAAATTATCACGCACTTTGATACGCAGGCTTTTCATTATGACGTCACAATAACAATGTTTACTTCGCCTGACTAAAAATAACTTCAAGAACACGTGATAAAGTTTGATGACCCCAAATTTGCATATCGCGCGTGAAATTTGTTTTGCGCACTTGGATGCGCGTACAATAATAAAGAATTAAATAAAGACAGTGCGCGGACTGAGCGCGCGTTAACATTAAAATACGCGAGTAGCCATTGCCATTTTTTCTCTACACGGTAAGATCTTTAAATTTCAAAAAATATATTTCTCACAGCTATAATTCTAAACGCAAAAACGCGATCGACAATAATTTTTAAATATTTTTAACTAAACAAAGTCAAAATTAAATAAGCAAAACAATGTGTCCCCTAGGTGTACCCAACTTGGAGATAAGCTGATGTTCAATCGTCATACTAGCCTGAATTTGCCGAGTTTAAGTAAGTACGTTTTGATCCTTATTTTTGTTTAAATTAATACTAACAAAGGGAACATTTGTTCAAAAAAAGCTCATCGACAATAATTTTAAAATGTTTTTTCATTAATTAAAATGAACAAGATTCAGTACTGTACCCAAACCCCTGGGTGTACCCAACTTTCTTTTAAGCTCGATTTGAATCTTCATTCTGTTTGAAGGGACATCGCTGCGCGACCGCCAGTGAGCTGTCTTGTAATTCTACAGTCTTTGATAACACGTATAAACGTGAATGCGCGAAGGACGCACGTTAACGCGCAGTTTGTTGAGCGCGCTGCTATACATAGTCCATCTCCAACGAGAATTAAAAGCCGTTGTTGTAATGCATATATAGCATAGACTTGATTCGCGTCGTCTGCTCGTGTTAGTCTTATGCGCTTTTTCAGTGGAAACTTGTTCATAATGATTACTCATACATCTCTATACCGTCGCCCTATACCACTCTCTCATCCTCTTACCCTACCGCCTTCACCCTTCCTTCCCCTCCCCCTCTTCCCATCTATTACTCATCCATATCTACCGTCGCCCTATACCACTCTCTCCCTCTTCACCCCTACCGCCTTTACCCCTCCTTCCCGTCCCCTCTCCCTCCACCCCTAACTCCCCCTTTCCCTCATCTTCCCCTCTATAACTCATCTATATCTAGCGCCCCCCTATACCACTCTCGCCTCCTTCACCCCAACCGCCTTTACCCCTCCTTCCCTTCTCCTCCCCTATCCCTCCTTGTTGCTTTCTCCCCTCTCTCTTCATTCCCCGCCACCTCTTCACCGCCTCCGCTTCCCCCTCTCTCCCTTAACAAACTTACTTCTCCGGTTCAGTTCTTAGCAATATGGTGAAAATGTAGGTTTGTTTAAAATAATAATTTAATAAAGAAATCATAAAACATAATTAAAAGCCACTTGGGTTTATTTTCTCAAAACGAGGGTGTTTGGAATTTTTATATATTTCGGCTATAAATTTATTTCAAATATATTTATGGAAATTCCAATGTTTTCAAACGGATTTGTATCCAAGAATGTTAATTTTATCTGTGAAATCATATACTTTGTGAAGTATACCTTTAGTTTGTCATGACCTGAAAATGTAATTGTTTATTTAAGCGCCCTCTAAACCAAAACTGTATACTACCCCTTAACATACTTCCTGGACAAGGTGCAACATATATATGTTTTGTTGACGGGCACATTCCCGACGTACACCGATATTGAGTGATTGATATTCTATTGTTCATGTTCATATTGATCCTGCAATCTGAACACACACATACACACACACACACACACACACACACACAAACATACGAACACAGAAACATTGTCCAGCACACCCACAAGTACACACACCGACTCAGACGGAACGCACACACACACGCGCGAGAACACATGGACACACTACACAGTACACACACGTGCACAAATACACAAGCATCTTTGACAGTACGTTTTAAAAGAAATTTGTTTCAAACAAGTTCAAGTTCAAGTTTAAGTTCGTCTTTTCTAATTTTCAATCATACAAATTAGTTAAGCATAATATTAAAAAAATATATATATATTGAAATATTGAAAATAGGAGGCTACCAAAAAGTCAAATACTTGCAAGCAGTAGCCTCCATTTAGGTACAAATAATATAGTTTTGCACAATTAATAAACATTATAAAACATACATTAAAAAACTACAGTTATACACACACACACACACATACGAGCTTAGTAATGATAAACAAGTTTATCAATGATGCACTTTTAGATGCGTAATTTGTAGAAGTTGCCTGCATATAACATATGCAACTATGTGCAATCAAAGCACCTCGTATTTCATCACTTTACAATTTATCTAATCGAATTTTTTGATCTAACGTATCGAATGCCTTACTAATATCAAAATATATTCATAACATCATTTGTTTATTATCTAAGGCATTTGAAACTTTAAAAACAAAATCAATTAGTGCACAGAATGTGGAGTGGCCAGCTCTAAAACCATATTGACTAAGCTCAGAGCTAAACTGATGCATATAGTGTTTATATCGGAACGTTTTATTGCTGGTCGATGCTATTGAAACATATTGATATGATATTATGATAATAGTATGGGTGCACTAAAGACTGCACTATATAGTTATTTACATTAATAATATATTAATAAACGTTTGAATCAATGTAATTTATCATTAAATATATTATTAATGTATATAACTATATAGTGCAGTCTTTAGTGCACCCATATATTATCATAATATCATATCAATTATGTTTCAATGTCATTGACCCGGCAATAATAAGTTCTGATATCAACACTATGCATCAGTTTAGCTCTGAGTTTCTTCGTAATTGCACTGGGTAAACATTGATACCGGTACAGAAATAAATATTAATAGAATTGTTCAATACACTCACTTTCATGACTTTACTTCTATGCGGGGTAACAGTGGGGGAGAAGGGGGAGGGGGGGGGGGGGGGGGGGGGGAGGCATATATTGTAGGTATGGCCCGTTTCCGAAAGAGATACAATCGATTGTTAGTTACAAATTATTGTAAGTCAGAAAATGTGCGCATTTCAACCAATCAGATTTACGCATTGAGTCACACGATCTAACTTGCAATTAATTGCAACTTTACAATCGATTGCATCTCTTTCCGCAACGGGGCCATCATGAACACCAGTAGGTTTGATTTAGCGGACAAGCTACAAACAAACATATTGGGTTGAGCAGTTGCCATCAACACAATATGCCATTGTTATCGTTAGTACTATCATTAGTATTGTACTATTGTTATCGTTATTAAGAAGTGGGACATACGAATAGTTCATAATATTGCACAAACCGATAATGTGCCATTTACCATTTTGTTAACACGAAAGCTTGCATTATGGTACCTTGATTTGCTAATTTGTTGAAAATGAAATAACATGGATCTGCCATGAAGAGGAAGACAATTGTGGGGAATGAAAAGTTCCTGATATTGCGAAAAACGATAAAGCGACTTCATCAATACTTATTCTGAAGTAATAAATACATTCATGATACGTATCAGATAATATGGAGTAATATTGAAAATAGATTCAATTCAAATAATTGTTCAATTCAATTCGATTAATTCTATTCATTTCCATATTCAATAAAAACAATACAAAAATAAGTACAATAATATACATAACTTACAATATACAAGAAAATGAAAATAGGGAACCACACACAAAAATGAGGCCAAGTGGCCTTGTTGATCGAGGCATGGTTCCCCGAACAGTAGTTAAGAGATTTACTTATACAAACAAAACTAAACAATACACATATACATAGCAAAACATGGCAGGGGCATCATGCATGGTAAGTGATACAAATGGGAGTAATCATTATAAAATCATACATTTTAAAACAGTTATAGTTAACATTATGCAATGTAATTATCGGTACAAGCATGATTGATATTTAGATATAAGATGCTGCTTCAAATTTCGTTAAAACAATAATAAGGACTTGCACGAGGATATTTCAGGAGGAATAGAGTTCCAAATAACAGGAACACTGTTTCCTAAAGATTTCAACAAAAAAATTGTTTTAACTGGCCAAAAATTAAACGAGTCACGCCAAAGAGTATTATAATTATGAACAACATCATTCAAAGTGAACATTATTTTACATTTTCTTATAATTTCAACTATTTTCCAGCAATTTTAATTTTCGCAATTATCTCAAGTTGCGAAAATAACTTTATATTGCGTGTTTATTTGTTTTGCACATTTATGATCCCTTTATATCGAATATTTAGTTTCATGATGGCAACAATCAATATTATGCTTTTCCACAGTATTGTACATTTGTTTTCTCTTCTTAGTTAACAATCGGGTATCCTAGTCAGTGCGCATGCGCTAATCCGCAATATTCGTAGATAGCCGAGGAAGTGCCTGCTGAACCAAGGCAGAAAGATTACGAGAACTCAAATTAGTACCCAACATTAGGGAGGGTAAGGGAGGGACGTAAACCCTCATTTTATATTACTTATATAATTGAGATTAAATCTCAAACAAGTTCTCGTTTAATCTTTCAATTATACGACGTAATACCAATTTCGGGATTATGTTAACTGAGATTTTGAAGCTCAGCAGGTACATCCGATCCTGACAACAATATAATGTACAAATACATTTATTGAATGTAGGTATGGCCGGCATACAACAAGACCGTTGTACTGACAAAACCTTTAAGCCCAACTGACATTAGTGGTGTCTTAAAATCATTCTTGGCCATGTCCATTAAGGACTTCATGAGTGCACCCGTAAATGTTATGCTCATATTCTACACTGATTTCATGTATGAGTGCAACTGTGAAATTAATGTTCCTGAATAAATATAGTCATTCCAAATAGTATATATATACACAAAGATAAGTACATTCAGAAAATCCATTCGAAACGGGATATAATAAACGTTACAAGTTAAAGCGAATATCTGTGTCATAATCATAGTCTTCATTAAATTCAACTTGAACTTCGGCATTAAATCAGACATTAATTTTTTTTACAAGCTTATCTTCATCATGCTCTATGTTATTCTCACATATCTTACAATGAGTTGCTATATGATTGGAGTCTCACACGTTACTTGTTTAAGGAAAATATTAATTTAATGGCTCACTTTTAAAACGCTAATATACCAAGAACGGCCTTTGGCAAGACAAACAAGAAATAGAAACACTTCCATTAACTAACAGAAAGCTGTCTAATATATCGATGGTATGATGTGGAAAATTGCGAAAGTTAGCATCAATTTAAACAGTAAGGTCCGATGGCGTAAATATTGGATACACATCTGTTCATTTTGGGAAGTGTGTGATGTACTGGAACGACCCCCCCCCCCCCCCCCCCCCACCCCCCCCCCCCCCTCCAAAGCCCAAACCTTATCTAAACTATTATTACATAATAGCATTATACCCGTAAATATAAGCATGTATAGTATCGCATGATAGAGCATAATAATGTGACCTTACACCACAAAACGACCAATAAGTCGGGACAAACTGGCCAAAAATTAAACGAGTCACGCCAAAGAGTATTATAATTATGAACAACATCATTCAAAGTGAACATTATTTTACACTTTCTTATAATTTCAACTATTTTCCAGCAATTTTAATTTTCGCAATTATCTCAAGTTGCGAAAATAACTTTATATTGCGTGTTTATTTGTTTTGCACATTTATGATCCCTTTATATCGAATATTTAGTTTCATGATGGCAACAATCAATATTATGCTTTTCCACAGTATTGTACATTTGTTTTCTCTTCTTAGTTAACAATCGGGTATCCTAGTCAGTGCGCATGCGCTAATCCGCAATATTCGTAGATAGCCGAGGATGTGCCTGCTGAACCAAGGCAGAAAGATTACGAGAACTCAAATTAGTACCCAACATTAGGGAGGGTAAGGGAGGGACGTAAACCCTCATTTTATATTACTTATATAATTGAGATTAAATCTCAAACAAGTTCTCGTTTAATCTTTCAATTATACGACGTAATACCAATTTCGGGATTACGTTAACTGAGATTTTGAAGCTCAGCAGGTACATCCGATCCTGACAACAATATAATGTACAAATACATTTATTGAATGTAGGTATGGCCGGCATACAACAAGACCGTTGTACTGACAAAACCTTTAAGCCCAACTGACATTAGTGGTGTCTTAAAATCATTCTTGGCCATGTCCATTAAGGACTTCATGAGTGCACCCGTAAATGTTATGCTCATATTCTACACTGATTTCATGTATGAGTGCAACTGTGAAATTAATGTTCCTGAATAAATATAGTCATTCCAAATAGTATATATATACACAAAGATAAGTACATTCAGAAAATCCATTCGAAACGGGATATAATAAACGTTACAAGTTAAAGCGAATATCTGTGTCATAATCATAGTCTTCATTAAATTCAACTTGAACTTCGGCATTAAATCAGACATTAATTTTTTTTACAAGCTTATCTTCATCATGCTCTATGTTATTCTCACATATCTT